>VUQH01026061.1:0-11846 GCA_015106775.1 Etroplus canarensis
TATATATATACACATATATATATACACATATATAGTTTCATGAATGCACTTCTCTGTGTCTGACACACTACATCCAGAAGTTTGACTGCCTTTGGTGGTTTACATCAGATGCCCCCTTGATGACAGAATTCATCCTCACACCTTCAGTCTTTCTTTCGTGACATCCCAGGTCCTTTACTTTTCAGGGTTGTGTGTGTTTACAACCCAAGGACATCCATGTGACAAATGCACTTCTTGTCATATGCCTGAATGTATGTGAGCATATGTGGGCATGCACTGAATGTGTGAGCATATGTAGTGTGTGCTTGTGCGTGCATTTGTGACATCCTGCTGCTCCTCCCAGCATCAAACACATATCCTCAAGGTCACAAATCAGGCCAGGTGGCCATTGGAAAGATTAAGGACACATTCCTAAAAAAAGAGACACATCTGATTTATCATATCTCTGCTACAGAAGGGCATCAGTAAAAGGTTTTGGTGCGAGGCTTTCTGCAGACACCCATGAGGTTTCAGACTAGACCCAAAATCTCTCCTAAACCCTTCTAAATGTTACACCCCAAGATGACTGTAATGACATGGAAGGAGAGCATTTGAGGGAAAACTGGGAGAGGGAATGAGAAGGAAGAAAAAAAGAAGAAGAAAAAGGCCAAGTATAAGTGTGAGAGAGAGACATTAAACCCTCGCTAGTCCCATATGACAGATGCTAGCAAGGGCGGCATGCCAGGGAGGCGCAGTCTTAAGGTGACAGGCAGCGCCACAGTGAAAAAAAAAATGATAACGCCAAATGACTAGAGAAAGGCAGATGTGGATTCCAGTCACGCAGTCATGAATGAGGAATAATCCTCCTGCTGCTGTTGTAGGACATGGTTTTACTGCCCTGTAAGACTGAAAGGAGAGAAGAGCAAAAGGGAAGGGGATGAAGTTGGTAGTAACAGAAGGAGGAGGGGCATGCCGCAAGAAAGGCCACACTACCCCATCCTACACACACCCCTCCCACAAGCATCCCTTATGCAAACACACTGCAGAGAAGGAATTTTTAAATTTTTTAATATGTTTTAACATTAGGTAACTTACAGCTACGTTTTTCCCCAGGTACAAAGTGGGGGAGGATGGTGGGCCTATTCTGTAGAAAGAAGCAATTAATTTGGAATATGTGGCACAGGGATCGAGGAGGTTAGACGTAAATGGAGCATGGGCAGCAGCAGAGACTTGGCTTAATTGTTTGATTGATTGGTCACGACTGCAGGCATATTTCTGAAACCCCTCTGCGCCGATCAATGAGTCAATGAGTGCCTCGCCAAACCTCGCAGCTTCCCGGCCTTGCAATTCAATTATGTGGGAGCCTTGGTGGCCCCTGCCTACAATCATGTTACAAACACAGGAGACAAACCTCTCCTGCCCCCTCCCTTCTCCTCCTTGTTGAACTGGGAGCTTAGTGCTGCAGATACAGGCAAGGGGGCAGGGTATATGGATGAGGGAAGGAGTTGAGAGGAAGAAGCAAAGGGGGTGGGTAGTTTGGCTTTATTAGATTGGTAACAGACACTACATACTGTATTGGACACAAATCGAATTATCCTCCTAATCCGTCATTTAAACAAATTATCTTGGGTGGTGATGCATCAGCAGTATCACTCCTCTCTAGGGGGTTGGGGCAAGGGGGAGGAATGGAGGAATGGAAGAAGGGAGGAGCAATGATAGAAGGCTGAGTCTGATAGAGACACCACTCAAACTGATGCTTTGTCGGGAAAGCACTAGAGTGACAAAGACATGGCAAATGGTGATTCAAGGCAACTCTTCATTGGTTAAGGATACAAGCTATTATCATTTTCCAACTTCACATCGGTCCTAGCCACCAAAGAAGGGGGAAGAATACAAAATATCTTCGACCCTGCAAGTCTAAAACTACTCAACTGAAAATATGACAATCCAAAAATACCACTCAATTATAAGTGGTCTAAGGAAAGAATTAAGGAAATAAGAACATAGGAAGCCCAGACAGTACAAAGAAGAAGAAATAAACAGAGACTGTTCTACAAGCAAAGTGTGATGGCTTTTTAAATGGTTGACAGCTCTGACATGTTTGGTCAATGTTGAACCTGCCTAGACTGAGGATTGACAGATACATTGAGGAGTACAGATCAAGATAACAGACCCACAGATATTTGTGACAGAGGGGCCATGGTGCATTATGTTTAGTGATTTACAATAAGCCAAACTACAACAGCTGCAGTCAAGGTTCTGTGTTAAATTAACTGCAATGCAGAAATTGGATTGTTGTGGGAAAATTTTTAATATCTACACAAACTTTTTAGAGTGCTTCAAGCACACAAAGAATGATGAGAATGATACACTGTAAGAAAAAGGGTTTGATCAAACTGTTAATAATAGAGAAGACCTAATAAGTTCTTACAACAAACATTCATAAGACACTTCGCTACTTTGAAAACCTGTGGAAATTATTTTAATGTGCTGTAATTCTGGATTTCTTCTGTCCCTCAGTTTTTGATTTTATCATTTTTAAATACATTTAATTGTTTCACTGATATGTAAAATGTGCTAAATACAGTAAATTTGTGGCCCTTTTTTATCCCTACAGTAAATCATTGACTAAGTTACCTTAGCCTGAGATTAAATTTCCGATAGCCACATCCGTATATACTTTTCCCTTACTAAATATTCACATTGTTTTATGTTGCAAAGACTGAAAAGCATAATTCACAGCCCAAAGAGCAAATTGTAAAATTGTGTTTAAGCAGCTAAATTATTTAGCTCAGGTCATCTTTGACATGACAATTTCAGACCCCTGTAGCTTGATAGAACTGATTGGAAATCAGTGCTGTGCTTGTAGAAGAGTAAGGTGTAAATTGGAGTGAGTGGTGTGAGGCTATATAATTTCTTCCTCCTGGTGGCTGATAAGGGTTATAAATTATTCAATGTTCCCTAATACATTGCCTTTAGAAAATACTAAGACGTCAATACAAACTTGGACATGCCTTTGCTCTCAGGGTGAATGACTTTCAAGTAACAAATGCAAATAATGTTGGATGTTAGTGAATGTAATAATCAGCTTTAACTGTCACTGCTACATTAATACTGTAATAGATGGCGACATTTTACCATCTGCACTCTTCATGATAACTCTTGGCTCAGTGTACAAGATTTGAAATACACAAGAATGTTTAATGGATTGTGTCAAACCAGAAGAAAAATGTAGTGATTTCTAATCTGAATAATCCTTCAACAAATGTAAGAAATTTGAACGTTTATCAGAAAAGACTGATATACCTGCCATTTTAGTTAATTTATATAACAGGGTTTGCAGGTTCTGGTTTTAATATTAGTGACTGTAGTACAGAGTGAGTGGATGTTTAAGGTAGGGATCTATGCATACTCTATCTGTATGCAATAGGTGAATGATGCCAAATAAATCTGAATGACATGGGGATTGTTTTTAATCCATAACCAATGTCATGGCTCAGCACATTGTAAAAATGCTAATGTTAAGTCAATCTGCTGACTGGAGAAACACACGTGTTACATCCCAAAGTGAGGCAGTAAGAAAGCCATGACCAGGAGATCAAGACAGGTCTCAGAGGCCCAGTGCCGCTCCTGACCCTCCAACCTTCTTAAAGAGTCCCAGCTTGTTCCATGTCCTGTGTCTTTTTCCCGTTCACCTGCCACTGTATCCAGCAAGCGGATGCTGAGTGCCCACTATTCAGCTTTGCCGACTCAGAGATGCAAAGGGTCAGGGTACAAAGGTCAGCTTTAAATCTAAGACCCCTGAGAAATACACATGACAGGAGTTTCCTCTGCAGAGACTGCTTCATACTAAGTCTACTAGTATTTCATACCAATCAGTTCTTTGCATTTATTCTTCTCAGTGTAACATCTGCTTACACTGTAAAGGCCATCTGAGAGCGTAACACTTCCGATGGATGGACAGAGGGAAGGAAGAAAGAAAGAAAGAAAGAGTTGCACCTGGTGTGCTGTCCTTATTAGGCTTATACATCTACATATACAGAGTATATACAGCATACAGAATACTGCACCCACATTAATGCATGCTAACTCAGTTATTGACTCTTTCTATGGGTTTCTTTAAACACCGGTACATATACACATTTCATTAGTTCTGAATTATGACCACTTTGGAGTATAGATATTTAGACTACACATAGAGCACATACCACTTGCCATTTAGAGATTAGATCACTCACTTTGTAATGTATCAGAGTTCCTATCTGGCATCACTAAGCATCTATAATGCTCAGGATTAATGTGGCAAGGTTAAATAAAAATAGTACCCTAAGCTTACCCGATTTATAAAAAATAAATAAATAAATAATCTATCACTGTAAATGAGTAAAGTTTGATTTTTGTGGAAAAATAACCACTTTGCTAACAACTACCATACATTGTCACTTGATAAAATGTCAGTGTAAAATGGTAAGGCCTGACTGGAGGCCTCAGCATATAAAGTATTATTTGAGCTGCCACGTAAAAATTTATAACAGCTTATATGTAACATAGGGAATCTAAATGTGTCTTTTATGATTCATTGTTAATCCTGTATTTATGTATTTTAATACGTGTACTTAATTTAACTTTATTTTTGTCACAAATATAATTACCTTTTTAATTGCTAATATACAAAACCTGAATTATTCAATATATTTCTGTATGAAGAAATAAACCAGTGGAGGCCTGTAATTATTGGACCATTGTAAAATATCATAACACAGCAACAGCAAAATGTTGACTCATCAAATATTTTGATAAGTAATACCAGTGACACGTACACGAATTGCATTATTATTGACACTTTTTACCATTAGTTTAGTCTTATATCTTATTTATGAGTAAACAAATTATTAATTTTCTGTAAATGAATAAGTTAATTATTGAAATATCATTTCCTTGTCCTAGTTATTAGATTTAAATGGATCTGTAATTTGAGGTTAGTTTCAGGTTAATAGGCATAATTAATGGTAGTTGGGGTAGTGGCAAAATTACTCAATATGCTCCTTATTTCCCAAGTATGTGAACAATTTCTCTGTAGATCAACTACTACAAAATGCTCTGCTTAAACATAACACTATACACCCTGAGTCATATATAACCTGACACAAATAATTTAAGTATCTGCATACTTGCTAAAATAGAGCAATTATTCTGCCAAACTTAATCCATAGCAAATGTATCTGTGCAAATATATCTAAAATGATGAGTAATACAGACACATGCACATGCAGATGGCACCATGAGTCACAACTTTTCTAATTTCAAGCAACACAGGGATGATGGTTAATGAAAGTATCAACTTGAGTATGCTACATCAACCTAGTGATGTTAATCCCTGCATGTTTACTACAGGAAAATATGACATGCACCCATTTCAGCTTTACGAAAGACATCCAACTGTAGCACCTCAGTTCATTGAAACCAGTGTAAGAAAAAAAGATTAACAGATTATTTCCTGATTACATTTGACACTTGAGACTTTTTTTTCTTCGCTGACAGAATGGGTGCCTCTAGTGAAAAATAATTCATTCCACAGCCACAGCAATAAACATCAGCTCGGCTCACAAATGCAGAGATTTCATTTTCTCCTAATTGCTTTTGTGCATTGAATAAGTTAGTAGTTTTTAAGCGTGGTGAGGCAGAGTGCATTTAAATTCTGAACATAAGTTTTTTTCTTCTTCAAGTGGATTAAAAACAACTCTGATGAACAAAGTTGGGGCTCAGTGCACCATATGAACGCATAATCACACACTCAAGTGAAATGGTGTGTTTGTGTTTGATAGAGCAGGACCTGTTTTCTAAGTGCTATGGTTAGTATTTATGTGTGTATGTATGAGTGTGTATGCCCCTCTGCAAATGAATCCCAGTCCAAGTGCATGTTGAAATATGAATGCATGGTGTAACTGCCCCACTATCCTGTTTGCAGTGCTTCTACAGTCAGTCTTATTGTGTTAAGCTGTGACAAGGGAATTTGGGGAAAATGGGTCTGCTTCAAAAGCCGTCTTTACTGCCACTACTAGTGAGTCATCCCAAGTTGATAGGCAGTAGAATACTGACAGTCGGTGAGTGCTGATCATTCACACAGGACATGAGGAGAGTCTGCAAAAAGGAGTCCATTTAAAAGCCTGAATATAGTAAAAAAACAAGAGATAGGTTACACAAAATTGGTATCAATACCTGCTGCAAAATTAATAGAAAGAAAAAAAAACAGATATTTAATTAAAGTAAAAGTACTATCCTTATCAGTCTTTAGAACATAATAAATTTGTTACTACTAAATCCACAAGTAGTATTTTTATGGGTTTGATCTGTCAACTCAGTCTATGAAGTCTGCTTTTTTTGGCTTTTGTTTGATTACCACTGATGAAAACTAGCTAATAAGTAAAGAAGGATACTTCATAAATTCAATTATAGGAAAGAGGGTTCTGCATATGGCATTCAAATTAACTCCAAGGTCCCAAAGTCAGTGTTATATTTACACTCGCTGACGCATGGTGAGCGTTGGCTGATACTAAGTCACCTGCTGTGCTGGCGTGGGGCCTGACTAAGGTGTGAGAGCAACACTGAACAAAAGGATAATGCAGAATGGAAAACACCTGTCTGGCTTGCCTACACAGACCGCAGGAGGCTGAGTCAGGAGGCACTTGGGTCAGTTTCTGAAAACACTGCATCATGATAGCAGGTTGGTGTGCTATTAGTGAAAAATGTTATATATTTCATCCATATCATAAATATTTCTCTTTGTAAATGCATGGAAGTTTAACTTTAGAGTGGCTTGCTTCTGTGCTTTCTAACTTTCTCCTTTTCATTTTTTTAGTCTGTCTTTTTATTTTTTTATATCTTTTTTATCTCTCTGTGTCTGTTTCTTTTTATCTCTTGTTTCATCTCTGTCTCTCTGTAGTGGTGTGCCCATGCTGAGACAGGAGCAACGTGTTTCTCTTCTTCTTCGAGGATCTGTTGGCTGGGCAGCTCAGCTGGCCCAATCCAATCCAGATCCTGAAAGCACAGGGGCTCTTTAAACCTCTACGCAGGCCAGGATGACAGGCCACCCTCCCTTTTGTCTGATCTCAGAGTAAGACCATTGCTGTTGTTTCAACTGCATTGCAGTCATCCTGAATATGTCCGTATTCCACTGGGGAAAAGAAGACAGATCGAAGAAAAGGCAGGTTAGGACAATGCTGGAGCTAATATAAAATTGTTGTTTAAAAAAAAAAAAGATGTACTCAAGGAAATATAATAACAAAAAAGAAAGTTTTTAATATGTCTGTCTCATCCATCCCCGAGTTATTAGTAAGGCATAATTTGTCTGAACCACCAATAAACAAGGAAGGTCACAGAAAAGACAAATCTACATGTTGCTACAATCAGTTCTAACCAACCCTCGTGAATGAAATAATTTGTGAATTTGTAAATTTCCTTATCATCACTTATTCACTTTCACATTTGATTAGACTTGTTCTGGACATGTTTATTTTGCTCTTCATAATATTCAGTATGCAGCACAGATTGCATTTATGCAGTATATCAGTTCAGGATACAGCAGGCAGTAACTTTCTGTATTTCTGAAAACTAAACTGCAGCAGATATTTCATTTCCCTGACACCCACTGGGAGGGAATTAAATAAGATAGACCTGAAATCACCAGACAGTTGACCTATTAATCCACAAGTGGGCCACAGGGGGCAAGCGGAAAGGACAGAGAGAACCAACTGAGGGAAGTGTAAGTTGGAGAGCTTTGATCAAAAGAGAAGTCCAAAGAGATGGGAAACAGAGGAGAAAAAAGAGAGAGATGTATTTTGTGTGCTTTCTGCCTTCATCTGTCACAGGACAAACACACCCAGACAGAACACAAGGGCGCGTCCTGTTCGGCCCACTTTCAGTTCCTGTGAGAGTCTGGCTGGCCTGGCCCTAATCCTCTCTCTGAGATTGACACCATTCCTGTCCCCCTGCGCAAACTGGATTTTTTTCCCCTTCTGCCCTTTTACATGATAACAGGTTAAAGGAGGGCGTGTAAAGAAAATGGTTTTTCATGTGGATAAAATGCTTTAATTCTTTACACAATAACTGAAGAGATTTGCTGCAGCCAGGAGCCACACATAGATGAGGTAAAACGAGGAAGACAAAGTAAAGAGCGGCAGCCAAAATGCATCATGAAACAAGTGCTATTTTGGGGCTGTATGTTAAAATGGACGGTGAGATGCAAATAACACAGAGCTTATCTATGAATGTAATTAAAAAGCAAGTGCTGGGACACACAATGTTTAACCCACATACCCCATCTCCAGTGATTTCCACTGAGAAAGTCCCTCTTATCTGCTAATAGACCTTGGTAATCCCTCAAACACGCATGTACCGAACACTGGCAGCTTCTAATGAACACTGAATAAGAGACTAGTTTGCTAGAAACCAGTAGATAGCTCATAGTGTGTGCAATGTGTAGATAGTCCATTTCTAAGTTCCACGTCAGTTTACATCATTATAGAAAGCTTACTAGTTTATCAATGATTCCTTGTCATTGAATAACCTTGAGAAAATTGTAATGATTGAAACTCATATTGCAAATAAATAAATAAATTAGCAAACAAAAATGTGCTTTCCTTATACAGTGATAAATACCAAATAATAACACAGCTGTTAAACCCAGTGCTGAAAAACTAAAATACTTTCAACACTCCCTACATTACTGCAAGCTTGAATCTGATTTAAATAAATTAGAGAAATCATTACCTCTGTGGCTTAAACTGCCCCTAACAAAAAGATCCATCTTGCAAAATAGTAATTTAATGATTAGTAATCAGCCAGTGTAGAGCACTATAAAGAGATAGTGTATTGTATTTTTTAAGTTAAATTCCTATCTTAAAACAAGTGTCCAGTATTGTTATAGTTTGTAAACTTTTACCAAATTAGTGTCAATCAGTTATTTTTTATAAGTAATGTGGAGATGAAGTGAGAAAGAGCAGGCTCCAGGGGATTTGGGCACAAAATCTGAGTGCAGAGAGAGATTATAGAGAACCAGTAGTGGAGATCAGCAGTGTGACCATATCCAGAAAATTAGATTAACTGAATTAGAGGGATTAGATTGACTACAGCTGGAATGGACCTGATGCCTCTAAGAAAAGAGGACGATAGAGTAAGAGCACAACAGGGAGAGAGAACGGGAGAGGGAGGATAACCAGAAGAGTGAGATATAAAGAACTTTCTTTGGGAGTTGGAGGAAAAGTCATATTGCGGTATAGGAGCATAAGGAGGAGACAGCTCAGCAGATTTAGGTATCCTGGGTAACTTTTAGGGGCTGGCACTGAAGTGAGCATCTGACGCTGCCTTGGCTGGTGTGCGCTTCTAAAGGTTCAGCTGAGTTCTTTGGCTCTACAGGACTCAGCTTAAGCTGCAGTGCCCCTTTGTGGTTGAATTTGAGGAGGCTGAATTTGTTTGCAGAGATGGTCAGGGAAAGCACAAGGGCATGAAAAGGATTACAAAATAATAAAAGTACAGAAATGCTTCATTACTATGCTATAACATGATTATTTTTCTTTAAAAGGATAAATCTTTGTTTTTGGTGTCACTGGAAAGAAATCATGAATGATTTTTTAGAATATTGATATTCAAGTGTTCCAAGTGGGAACTTGATTCCACACCTCCTTTAGGCTCCCTTTCAAGACTTTAGAAAATCTAGTCTGTGATAGGCAACTCTGGCCAGTCATGAGTCTCTTCAAACCACAAGTAGTTGCATGACATAGGAGGTAAGAAGCAGTGGTCCAACTGGTTAAGCAGAGGACTTCCACTTGGGTAAGCTGGTTTTGAATAAAGTGCAAAGCAAAAAGTCAGCATTGTTTTATGTCAGCATATGCACAAGCCCTTTGCTCATCTGGTGGGAGTGGCTATTAACAGAGAGGAGGCAGCAGGAAAACTGCTGTCTATCTTTACTAGAGCTTCTGCCTACTGCAGTTTTAAATTATAATAATTGTGTAAATTGGTTTCTCTCTTGTCCAGGTTATTTTACCTCCATGATAAATGATGAGATATATCAAAGGAGCTATACTGATAATAAATTTGACCTGCTTTGACCACCTGCTCCTCCAGGATTTAACCCACAAAGAAATTGTACCTTCACTATTTGTTCAGAGACTGAAATGATAAGAAGCAATTATCAGTCCATTACTCTTGGTAAAAATGATTTAAGAATAGCAGGTCAGGTGAGTGTACCTCTTCTTGTATCCCGATGTGGGAATGGGTGACAGAGGAAGACAAAGCTCTAACCAGAGGAAATGAGGCTTAAATCTATGTGATTAATTCCTGTTAATTGCTGCCCTCTGACTGCCACGGTTGTTGTTACTTTGCTGATACACACATTTTTGAGTGCCGCCCCTTTGTCCAGAAGATAAATCTCCCTAGTCGATAAGGAGAAAGATACAAGCTCCTGCTGATTCACAACTTCACACTGCAATTACACACATACAAACCTTGCCTTTGCTTCCTCTAGTGGAATTTAGAGAATATCAACAAGGCTATGGTGATGTATCATTAACAAACAGAAAGTGACAGAATGTTAGGAATTCTCCCTTCTGCATATTCTACTGTAATTTAGTGGCTTGACACTGCCTGCACTGACAAACTGTAGGGCGTTGTCTGCATACTGATTCTCAGTCCTGCATAGTGGGACTGAAGATCGGAAGTCCCCCTCAATTTTAATAGCATAGCTATTCTTCACAGAGGAAATTGATATATCAAAGCTACCCAAGGTTACCCATATCTTAAGTGACGTAAGCTCCCTCCTACAAAAAACATACTCAGCATCTGTGTCAAATTTTCTTCTGCTCTGATCATACATGAGACAAAACAGAATGGAACTGGTGTGTAAGTATGATTAATGGCCCAGAATCAGTCAATGACATGATTCTGAAGTACGTGCTTTGCATGTGAATGTTATTCCAAATTGTCATTCAGATGTAGGTTGTCTTGAAAAAAGTTTTTCAACAACTAAATGAAGGGCCTTTTGTAGATAATGTTCTAATATGTAAGCATGAGTCGCATAAGCAAAAAAAAACTTAAAAGACCTGGGCCCATTTTATCTGAACATGTCCCTGGGGCCAAATTAATTCATATCATCTCTAACAATTTGTACAATATAAGCATGATTAAAGTGTAAGGAGGGAACTCTGCAAAAAAGTTCAACAAATTTTGGTTTTGAGACAAAACCTCATGCTATAGAGATATTTCATTTATTATTTGAGTTCAAAAAATCAACTATCCAAGCTATTTATCCTGAATTAATTTAATTCAAGATAAATCTAATCTAATTACCTAAGATTCAAGTGTGTTTATTCCCAAATGTACATAAATTTGGTAATGAAACAGCACTATACTGGATATACCTAATCTGACATGTGTCTTTAACAGCAGCTGAATTACTTACATGATCACATCATTCCTATGATGGAGCAGGTGAGGGTTTCCAGATCAGGAAAAGATTGCATGTCACTAGTTGTTTGAAACCAATCTGTTTCTTCAGTCAAGTCAATATTGTAACAGCTGGATGCACTAGAAGGACTTGCTGTTGAATCAGTAATGATGCTATATACCATACCATGAAATTTCCTGCAGGTTTCTTATATGGAGACAAAAACCTAAGCAACTACTATACATACCTCTAAATAATATTTTCTACATGATATGCATATTGTTATTCCCGGATTTAAAGCACTGGCTCAATTTCAGGACTAATGCTTCTCCAGCTCTCCGTTTAAAGGGTCCGGTATCCTCGTCTGATGAGTCTTACTCAGCCAGAATTCTTGGAGTACATTTAAGCTGGGAATAGGGGATTCGCC
>VUQH01026065.1:0-13145 GCA_015106775.1 Etroplus canarensis
GCTCAAATTGTGAGAGTGGTTCAGGGAGCATGAGACATCATTTTCACACATGGATTGGCCACCACAGAGTCCAGACCTTAACCCCATTGAGAATCTTTGGGATGTGCTGGAGAAGGCTTTGTGCAGCGGTCAGACTCTACCATCATCAGTGCAAGATCTTGGTGAAAAATTAATGCAACACTGGATGGAAATAAATCTTGTGACATTGCAGAAGCTTATCGAAACAATGCCACAGCGAATGCGTGCCGTAATATATATATATATATATATATATATATATATATATACATATATTTGTATTCTGAAGGTGATAAACCAAGGAGTTCATTTCAGCATACCTGACCTGTGAAATCTCTGTCATTGCATCATAAACAAACAACATTGTTAAAATCAAAGTCCTTCTAGAAGGTATACATGTAACCTTTGTAGCGTCTGCCTAAACAAACAGGGAAAGAGCGAACTTCAGTGTTTAATAGGATATAAAAATTGCTTGTATAGATTAAAATCTGCTTCAAAAGTTTAGGATTTATACTACCCATGTGCAGTTACACAAAATTACACTGTCATTAACTTCAAGTATGTTCAGTGTCTCTGGCTCGTCTTACCAGAGCACTGAAAAAATGCCTGCTAATTATATCTTCCGGACAAAAGTCAGGAGATACTATGGTTCTGACCTGGTTGCACCACTTTTACATCTTCTGTAGAGGTTTGCGACATTATCGCCATAACTTATTACAGATTTTGAGATGCTTTGCCAAACTTAGTAGGTAGTGGTAGGCTGCTATTTAATTCACTATTTTTTCAGCTCTCTGGTCCACTACTGTGTAGTGAACAAAGCCAAAGTCCATGTTTTTTTCTTCCCATCTTTTATTGTACTAAGAGTAATGTAGAGTGATCAAAAGGGAAGTTCAGACCAATTGGGCACAATCACTTGTTTCTTAAATTCATCTTGATTCTACAATAAGTGCAAGTGGGTTTTGGGTTGGGATGTATAATTGGTTAGAAGGAGAGTGGGACTGGGAGGAACAGACAGGCCTTCATAGTGGGTTCCCATTAGCAATATCTCACAAAGGTGGACTGGGAGATTTTGTCTTTTGCATGTGGAAGTTGTCACGTCTAGTTCACGTTACAGATACAGTAAACCCAGAAAAACTATAGGAGTAGTCCTTGCTACAATATCAAGTAGATATGCTTGTCACCACACAGTTGAACCTATGCAATGCACATGTCTCACAAAATGATTGCCTTTGTTGTTTCCCTTTTTGGCTGCTGATTGGCTCTTTGGAAGAATAAATCCCAAACAAAGTAAACATTCCATGCTTGAAACAAACTAGTTTGTCATCCAAAGGAAAATGTGTTTCTATCTGTTAGAAATGGCTAAACTTGAACTGGGGTTAAAAAGGCAGCCATTACTGAGAGACAAGACACAAAAATCATTAAAATGTGGGCACATTTTCAGACACTCTCTCCTGAAAGTCATTCACCGTGTTGCGCTTATTTGTAAACACAAGAAAGTGAGTTAGTGTGCTGAAAATGAGAAAATCTGAACCCTGTTTACCTCCTCACCTCCTCACCATGTAAATAATCATTTGGGATGTAATGCATTTGCATAATAACCTTTTAAGAAGCAGGTTGTCGTTGCAGGGAAATTGTCTTAGTTATTATTTGCCTGAGAAGAGGATACTATTGTTTATGTGTTTGGTCTTAAGAATGAAGGTGTTTCTAACTGTAATGTAATTTGCTTTACGCCTGCTCAGACTGAGCTGAAGAAGCATAAACGAGAGAAATGGCTTTGAGCACTTCTGAAACACACTGGCCTCTATGTTATTGAATTGGTAGCAATCTCTGTCTGTCTTTGAGTTAAAAAAACATGAGAACAGTTTGTCACTTGTTGAATTCAATCCATTTTAAGTACAAATAAATTTCAGAATTAACTCCTATAACTCAAGAGCTAACCAGATATGTTTTATACATTTCCATGCCTGCTTAAAAATTGCAGTTCCAGTGTGAAAGAGAATAAATATTTAAACAGGGTGACATTTGAAAAATTGCATTTTACATACAGCTAAAAAAGTCAGAGGAAGGATAAGTTATGAGACTGAAAAAGGCTAAGATTCGGAGACAGATAAAACAATCAGTTATCAATAGTCGTGATAAAAGAATAAAACTGGTAACAGGACAAAGAAAGAGTAGCACAGAACAGACACAACAGTGTGCCGGTAACCTCTGTTCCATTACCTTTCACTGCAGCTGTAGTAGCAATAGATGCAGACAGATAAAGACAGACAATCCCATCAGAGCGGCTGCCGCTCAGCGAAGCACCCGGAAATGGAGATAAAGCAGACACAAAGACAGAATGGAGGCATAAAAGAAAGGGGGATTGACGAATCACATTCATGAGTGTAGGGAAAGTGGCTAAGGGACAGATGGAAATTGTTTCTGACAAGTTGACGCCTTTGAGGAACGCTGGCTTCCATGCTGGCTGTTAGCTAGTGTGTCCTCGACCTTTCAGATTTGCCTGTTGCCTCAACTAGAGATTCCCTCAGCCCCCATTTAAATGCGCTTGTTTGACTCCACTCGCAAAAGGCTTCCGTTCACATGAAAATCTTGCTTCTACTTACCAACCAAAACACACGCAAGCACACACACACACACACACACACACACACACAAAGATAGATGATAACTTTATTAATAGAAGTTAGTTGATGCTTATGTCTCTGATATCGGTTAGTCAAAGAAACCTTTCAAAGTGAATTCCCTTTTTTATGAAAAGAAACAAGTGAAATACTTGTGGTGTAGAATGATAGTAGCACCAGTGTCAGCTGAATTGAAATGGCATTGATGAAACCTATTGATTGGATGTTCAGATCCATGAGCTGACTGCTCTCCTTGTGATATCAGTTAGGACTCTCATCAGCTCTGTCAGTTCTCACTCAGTTCTCTGTGTCTGAGGTGGAGTGCTGTGCAGCAGCTGTGAGGGTCCATGCTGTTCCTGAGAGAAAATTCATTTATGAGCGCAGACCCTATTACTGTTTAATAGTGTGTAAACAAGAGGGTGGTCATAGAGAACATGGCAATGCATTAACCTCTCTGCCTCTGCTTGTTTCTCTTTGCCACTCTCTCTCTCTCTCTCTCTCTCTCGCTCTCTCTCTGTGTCTCTCGGTCTGGCTCTGTGTCTGGTGTCTGGCTCCGTCTCTTTAACATTAAATCCCCTCTGGTTCTTGACTCCTTACTTCTGTCACACATTTTATTGTTATTGTGATTCTCACTTGGGCCTCATACCTTATCACACTCACTCCTTTCATCCTCCCATGGTCTTACCCTCTGTTTCTCTCTCTACCTCCCTTTTCCTCTCATTGTCACACTACAGGGTATCTACAGCTGCATCCATGGAGTACAAATCGAGGAAAACAAGTCAACCATAGACTCACCCTCATCCACCATGAAGAAGAACATGAACAACACACACTCGAACATCCTGCGGTTGCTCCGCACTGCAAAGGACATGACTGCTGTCCCAGGCGTTAACGGCTCTCCGCACGCCGCCCTGGAATATAGCCACAGTGGCCGTGAGTCAACTATATATGATATCCAGGAGCACCGGCGTAGCCTGGTGGGTCACCCTGTGGATTGCAAGTCTGCGCCACCTTACCTGCCAGAGGACAACATGTTCAGTGACTACATCAGCGAGGTGGAGAGGACTTTTGGCAACTTGCCCCTGAAGGACAGCAACCTGTACCAGGACCATTACCGGCACCACCACCCGGCCGCGGCTCTGGGTATGTCCGGCCCCCCGCCAAATAGGCCGCGTAGCTTAGGCAGCGCTAGCTCGTTGGAGGGGGGCATGTTCGATTGCGACAGTTTAGGGGGAGGGGTAGCGCCTATCTTCACCACCCAGCCCCGCCCCTCCATGACTCACAGGAATACCAGTAAATTTGACCTGATCGCTGGCCACACCCCTGCGGATTCCAACCAGGGTGGGTTCAAGGGCAGCAATGTGTACGGCAGGTTTTCTTTCAAAGGAGGTGCATCCAGCACGGGGCTCATCGGGGGGCATGACAGGTACTGTGGGGGTGGGGGAGGATCAGGGGGTGATGATGGGAACATTCGCTCTGATGTGTCGGATATCTCCACGCACACTGTCACCTACGGCAACCTGGAGGGCAACGCCAAGCGGCGTAAGCAGTACAGGGACAGCCTGAAAAAGAGGCCAGCCTCTGCCAAATGCAGACGGGAGCAAGACGAGATAGAGCTGAGCGGCTTCAGGAGGAGACCCCACCACCACACCGTCCACCACCACTTCCCCCACGGGCCCCTGGCACACCGCACGGTCTCACCTCCCCTGGAGCGGAAGAGGGGAGTAGGAGGGGGTAATTCTTCACCTTACTTATTCCGCAGAGATAAAGAGAACCTGAGGGATTTCTATGCGGAACAGTTCCATTCCAAGGAGGGCAAGGCCATGTGGGAGCAAGAGGGTGGAAGTGGAGGAAGCGGTGTGGGCGGTGGTAGCGGTGGTGGTATCTGTAAAAGCTTAGTACCTGTGGAAGACTTCCTCAAAGGTAAAGAAAAGAAACCGGATGGGCTTGGCCCAGTGTCAGCAGGGCAGCAGGCTCACACCTGCTGGGAAAAGGGGGTTTCTGGGATTGGAGGGGGTGGCATAGCAGGGGGTGATTGGGAGTGTCGTAACTGCCACAGTGTGTGTCACCATAGCGGAGGCGTAGGAGGAGGCAGCACATGTCCAGTTAGTGGAGTTGGGGGGAGCAGCAGTCGCCCCAGCTCCGCTACATCCAAGCGCTGTGACTCCTGTAAGATTCAGCCAAGCAACCTTTACAACATTAGCGAGGATAATAACATGGTGTTCACTGGAGTTAAGAGTAGCGTAGGACCCAGCCAAACACAAACTCAGGCACAGCGCAGGAAGCTAGGGCCAGGTGGGAGGGTGTTACGGAGGCAGCACTCATATGACACTTTTGTGGACCTGCAGAGGGAGGGGGCAGGCCGCATGGGAATGGGCGGGGGCATTGGAGCACAGTTTCAACAGCCCCGAAGTGTGAGCTTGAAAGACAGAGATCGCTTCATGGAGGGCCCCAGCCCTTACGCTCACATGTTTGAGCGATATTCAGGTGATAGAGAGTCTCCCATGTTTGGAGGAATAGGTGGGGATAGGGCAAAGGGAGGCTCCTCCTTCAGTTTGTTCCGTGGAGGAGAAGGTGGGTTGCATCGGCGGTCGGTGGGAGAAAGAGACCTGAGGGACAGAGATAGAGCTATGATGGGAGGTGGGGGCTGTGGTGGTGGTGGTGGTGGTGGTAGCAGAGGGGCCGGGACTTACTCCTTGTCTAAATCTCTCTACCCAGATAAGGTGAACCAGAACCCCTTCATCCCAACCTTCGGCGATGACCAGTGTCTTTTACACGGTGCCAAACCGTACTACATCAAAAAGCCACAGACGCAGCAACAGCAGCAGCAGCAGCAACTTCTCAACAACAGCCGAGGAGGAGGGGACTTCCGCAGCTCCATGGGAGCAACTTCCTATTTGCCCGCGTCCGCCACAGCTGGGGTGATGTCCAATGTGGCCCCCAGGTTCCCCCAAGAGCTATGTCTAGGCGGGGTGGGAGGGTCCATGGGGAACCACCACGGGGGCAACAAACTACTGCCTGGGAGCAGGGACACATTAGGTTTGGGGCAGGGACAGAGACCCTTCAATGGTGCCAGCAATGGACACGTTTATGAAAAGCTCTCCAGCATTGAGTCAGACGTTTGAGAGTGAAGACGGAGGAAGAAAAAGAGAGAGAAGATGAAGTGAAGAAAATGAGGGGGAAGAGGAAAAAGAGAAACAGCAAAGGCTGATGACCTCTCTGCGTGATGAAAATAACAAGACGCAATTTTTTTGTGTGTGTTGTTCTCACTTCACTAAATGGAAAGAATTTGGACATTGCACATAGGCCACTGCCGGCTAAGCTGTGGTGAAGTCCAGCGGGAGACAAGTTTTTAATGAGAAGAGAGGATTCTGGTGCTGCTCCGATGCTCAGTGAAAGATCTGAAGGGAGGGAGGGAGGAATGGGAGGGAAGTAGGGAGGGGAAAAAGGGAAATCAAATTTCCAATCTCTGCTCTCGTCACATGCTCTTTGTCTTTCCCTCCCTCCTGCAGTTCCTCAACACCAAAACAAACATTTTGTTTAGCAATGGAAATACAATCATGAATGAGAAATCAACACTTCTGCTGAAGTAACAGGGTACACTAATAATAACTGTATTGATAATGTTAATAATATTATTGAATATTATTCCAGTGTTTAATGATGATCGGTTTGGATTGTTTTTAAGGTTTATTTATTTAAATAGTTCATGTTACATATTTGTACGATGTTAATTCTTTCTTAGCTGACCAATTTACAGGAGACTGGTAGACCAGATCTTTTTTGGTTCCTGTAATTTGGACTCTTCTTTGCTATTAATTCTTCATGTTTGATTTTTTTGCTTTTCCTCCTTTTGATTGCTGTGAAGTATATGTGAAAGGCATGACTTGCTGAGTACATTGTATGTACTTAGAAATTTGCAAAAGTCTTTTTTATCAGCTGCAGAAGCAACATCATCATACTGATTTGCCGTTTTCCTGTCATTTTTTTCTGCTTGGCAGTTCCAAATGGATCTCATATTTTGAGCTGGATGTGCCTTAAAGGACTGATACTGATTCTCCATATCTCTTCTGTTGGTAGACAGATTCACTTGTGAACAATTAATCAATTGGTTTGAAAGTGAAAAATCAAGTGAACAAGTCTGATATGAGAGCAGATTAGCATGATCCTACAACACAAATTTAAACACAGAAATTGCTGCAATAGTGGAAGCTTAAATTTCCACTTTGATTCCCAACCAATTAAAAAAAGTAATGGCAAGATTGCACAGATTACAGTATCGAATCTTCTTCTTGTATTAATACTGCAGTTAGTCTAACCACAAGTAATTTTCCTTAAAAATCATTTACCTCCGCAAACTTCATCACTCTTCACCTCCCCGTCGTAACAGATGACCCAGAAACCAACTATCCATTAATTATGTGTATATTGTATTTAATGTCGGCTTGCTGCTCTCATGGCATTTCATTGGGTCCAGCTCAATTGGCCGTGACAGTTTTGCTGTTCAGGACAGGGACATAATGGACTCTCGGAGTGAGGCTTCTGTTTCTGGGATGAGCAGTTAATTTTTTCATGATTACTGTTACAAGCCTTGCCTGCCATATGAGATGGTCACATCTTAGTGACGGCAGGATGAGTTAGCACTGCACTGTGCAGATGTCAAGGATCACAACGGGCTTGTAAATTTAACCATTCTAATACACAGTGCCAAATAATTATTTCACAATTCATAACAGTATTCCTCACCCCCTGCAATTTAAAAGAGTATTTGTATATTTTGACACCTTGCAAGTACTTTCTGTACATTAAAAAGTGATGCTAGGAGTTAGACTGCAAATAAGAAGAGGAAATGGCTAACCTGGCACAGTCTGAAGATAGCAAAATTTATCTATCAGCATCTAAGAGACTTACTAATAAATGTGTTATGTCTTATTTATTTAGTTATCTCAGATTGAGATATATAGTTTTTAGAGAAGTGTTTGCCATTCTAGAAACTTAAAAAAATAATACATTGAACAAAAATTATTAATATAATACCAGTTTGAGACAAAGCTGAACAGCCCAATCTCACACTGTTGAATAATCCTTAAAAAAATCCTGGATTCAGATCCAAATCCAGATTGATTCCAAACGTTTAATACATCTAAGTTGGGTTCAGTCCCACGACTTATAAAATGTTTGTACCAATCCATCTGTAACTTTTTGTAAAACCAAAGCAAACCAAAAACATAAGCTCCTTGCCAGAGGTAACCATCAATACAGGTGACAAGCTGACAGTTTTGTAGTGTTTATTTTTAGCTTTTAGTTTGGATAAAAAGCAGTCTGAGACTGAATACCTACACCAAGACTGAATAGTCCTTTAATTTCTGTATTTTTTGGATACACATTGACTCCAAAAGTTAAATACTTCTAAGTTGGACCAAAGCCAACCAAACAAAGCAATCCAAAAATATAAACTCCTTTTGGGGGGTAACAATCAAAACTGGTCACAGGCTGACAATTTTGTAGTGGGGGTTTTTTTTAGCCTCTAGAGGGCAGTGTACAATATAATTTTTTTAAAGCAGTCTGAGGCTACATACTTCCACCAAGACCAAACAGCCCTCAAATTTCTGTGTTTTCTGGATGATGATCAAAAGTTAATAACTTCTAAGTTGGGCCTAGCCCCACCTCTTATTAAAAAAAAGTGCCAATCTTTCAGATTTTTTTTTTTTTTAGTAATCCTGCTCATAAACAGATAAAAACCAAATAAGCAAACACAACCAAGTGCATAACCTCCTCAACGGAGGTAACTAGGTGATAATCAGTCAGCTTTAAAGGTGCTGGTAGACAGAATTTTCTACCTTTGGACAGACCATGGTAGCTGTTAACCCGGTTCCACCTAAGACTGTATATAAAAGACGGACATAGCCACGGCAATGTCACCTATTGGTTTCTTTTGGTATTACAGGAATTGCCATCTGGGTTTATTTGTTTATTTTGCAACCAGAAGTCACCATGAGTGGAGTGTTATATTATCAGCTAAGACTAGTAAGCTTGGTTAGCAAGGTGAATTTATTCTTAGAGTATATATGTGCTTTGCACAGACACAGCTCCTTGCTTATTTGAACCAAGTAGCACAGAAATAAATTAATGACAGTTTTTGATAGTTTGTTAGCACAAATAACCATTAGCAACTTGTGTTCTTTCTCACATAATATCATTAAAATTGCTTCAAAGGCCACCAACAGCACAAACAGAGTTGAAATGTCTCATTCAGTGACTCACCATGAGCAGACAGCTAGTAGCCTAACTGGGATCCACCTGACATTCCCAGTTATGTATAACTTTAAGCCGTTGCTAAATTTAAATAGGTGAGTTAGTTAAAAATAATCATTTTTCAAGGAAAAAATAAGCTATAGAGACCAAAAACTGTTTTTTGGGGGGAGTTTTTAAAATGTCTATTTTTGCTGTAAAACTGGCCAATTTAATATGACAGTCTGTGGGGATTCATTTACTTTAGAAGCAATTAAAAGAAAAATTTTCTGCACCCTAGCTTTAGCTTCATTTTCAGCCTCAAGGTTGCTTCTTGGGCTCTAGTTTTATGCTAAACTAAGCAAACCGACTGCAACTTATTATTTAACAAACAGAAATCAAAGTATAAAACTTCTCATCTAAATCAGGAACATGCCGACTTTTTCCTCTAGGTTATTACCATATGGAGGACCTCGATATATATTATAAAGCTACCCCTCTGCACTCCCAGTCATCATTTCTCCCATCATCGCTGACAAATCCCTAAAATAGAACATAAAAAGTAATTTCATTACGTACTGTAGCCTTGATTTCTCCTTCCACCAGGCCATAACCTGTTTCACAGGCTGAGATCTTTATGAAGAAAAAAATTCGCTCTCAAGTTCAGTGTCCTGGGTAGATTGTGCCAACTCTATACTTTGGTGGGGAAAAAAGGAAAAAACAGGTAAAAGAGATGAGGTGGGACATTTTCTAATGTCCACATTAGCTACTCAGATGATCTCTGCTCTAACAGACTACAAAGGGAAAAACTAAGTTGCGTTTTTCTTTAGTTTCCTGCTCTACAATTTAAATACTATTATTATTATTTATGAAAAGTACAGTCTAGTTAAAGTTACTTATGGTTACTCTAATTTGACTTTAAGTAATTTTGCCAAACCAAATTTTGATATCTATTAAGCACAATCCTGACTGAATGGATCTAATATTTAGTTTGTAGGACATCCCAGTCAAATCTTTAGAAGACTTTCCTTCTCTTGGTGGACAAGTCAGTATGTATGATACAAGGGGGTCTCTAGTGTTTGTAAGGACTTGCATGTATACACTTTTCTTTATTTCTGTTTTTTAATCTTCGATTTTTGCCCAAAAATGTGTGTTTTGAATGATATTTGAAATTTTATCACTTTCACTGGTACCGATGATCCATGTAGTACTGTAGGTGTGTGTGTGTGTGTGCGCGCGCGTGTTTGTTTGTATAAGAGAAGAGCAATCTAAAAGGCAAAATTTTGGCTCTGCTCAAATGCCTGAACTGAGTAAAATTTTTAACTAAAATAGAAAACACTTTTTATTAAGCTTACATCATTTTTCTTGATAGTTTGTGTAGATGCTTTTCAACAAGGCTGAGGTCTTGCTTTACACATTCATTGTCACTTGAAGAAGCCTTTTTTCATTTCAACTACTTTTTCCTTTTTTCCTTTTGAATATATCTCATTATTTCTGTTATTGTATGTGCCTGAAAACATGCGCTTGATTACCTCTGTATGTGTTCATATGGAAGAGAGACAGTGTGTGTGAGAGATAGCTGTTTATTGTACATGTACTTTAAAGCTGTATGTAAATACCTTACGCTCATGGACTTTTGATAAAAATAAAAAAAAATAACTGTACAAAAAAGCAGAGAATACATCTATTTGGAATAAATCTTTCATTCTGAGGTTCCCATGCAAAATTGCTTTTGTAATGACTTCAGGTCAGAATATGTGTAGTCATTTATTATTACACAGATAGTGCACACATTTAATGAGTGTTGTGCTTTTATTTTTGTTTTTGAATTGGTAGAAGACCAGCTAAGAAGGTTGTTTTTCTCAAAGGGAAAATTGTAAAGCACCATCAATAATTGGTACCCAGAAAGCACAATAGATTATATATATTGCATTTTTACAGAGGTAGTCTCTTTTTGTCCCTCTTCAGCTAAATCTTCTGTTTTTTGTGTTTTGCAACAGAAGATCAAACAACTCTATTCCCAGGCTGTACAGATTGTGAAAAATGTACATATTGCAAAATTCTAGTTCACCCTTGCATTTTTTGTATGGAGAGAAATTACTTGTGTGCAGAGAGTATTTCAAATTTGATTGAATATTTAGTAATATTGAAAATGAGATTAAACACAGTCAATGTGAAAATAAGTGCTGAGAAATATTATTCTTCTGTCTCTTTGGAATAAAAGTGTTGAGTATTAATAAAAAATTAAGAAATTTCTGCTGGTTTGTCTTTTATTTTTCTTATGCAAATGTTTCTCTCTGCAGGCTGACTTTGAGCACCAGGCTGTCCTTCATGTTTGTTTTATACAGACATGAAAATGAAAGTTTTCACAGGATTCTATGCAGTCCTGTGAAAAACTAAGTACACCCCGTGAGTTAGTAGCTCGTAGAACCACCTTTAGCAGCAGTAACTTGAAGTAAATGTTTTCTCTACGTTATGAAGGAATTTTGGCCCACTCTTCTTTAAGTCATTGCTGCAGTCCTTTGAGGGGCATTTGTTTATGCACTTCCTCTCTTATGGACCCACCACAGCAGTTCAGTCAAGTTGAGGGTTGGACTTTGACTTGGCCATTGCAACACCTTCACTCTTTTCTTTTTCAGCCATTCTGTTGTAGATTTACTGGTGTGCTTGCACTGTCCTGTTGCATGACCCAGTTTCAGCCAAGCTTTAGCTGTCGGACAAATGGCCTCACATTTTACTCTGGAATACTTTGGCGTACAGAGGCGCTCACATTTGACTCAATGACTATTGTAACCAAACATGATGCTGTGCATTATGGTGAGACATTTAAAATTTTTGGTCTCCTCTGTCCAAAGGACATTGTTCCAGAAGTCTTGTGATTTGCTCAGAAGCAACTTTGCAAACCTAAGTCCTGCTGCCATGTTCTTTTTAATGAGAAGAGGTATTCTCCTGCCAAGCCTCTAAACAAGTCATACTTGTTCATTATTTTTCTAATTGTATTGTCATGAACTTGAACATTTAACTTGCTAACTGAGGCCTGTAGAGTCTGAGATGCAACTATAAGGTTTGATGCAGTTTCTCAGAACATCGTACGGTCTGACCTTGTAGTGAATTTGTCTGGATGTCCACTCCTGGGAAGACTGTGACCTTGTGTTAACACACACCTGAATGCTCCAGATTAGCAGACTGCTAAAATTTCTGCTTTTATAGAGGTGCTCACACTGGCTGATGATAAGTTAATAAAGTGTATTTAATTAGCAGCACCTGGCTGCTACTTACCCCCTTAATTTCTACACAAGCAGTAAGGGTGTACTTAGTTTTTCACAGGCCTGCATAGAGTCCTGTGAAAACTTTCATTTTCACATGACTGTATGTACTGTTGAAAGGGATTACATTATTATGTCCTGTATAATTACGACTGCAGCAGAATGCCGTTTTTTTGGTCTCTCAGTGCTTCTTTTGTTTGTCCCTCTGTCTTTCAAAAAGCAGGACTCTCATCGTGTCAAGATGATGTTACTCGCCCATGCTGGACAAGAGTTTTTATAGACCAGAGAAAAAAAAAACATGAAGAGGTATGAGCCAGACAGAGAAGATAAAAAAAATAATGGGAGATGTATTGAGGGAAAGGAGAAGTGATGCAAACTGTACTGAGCAGCAGAGATCAAAGCCCCCAAAAACCTCTCTCCCCCTCCCCTCACTCCTCAGACTCTCTCTTTACTCTGAGAGCCTTGTCCAGCAACAGGAGTTATTTAAAGAAACCAGCGGGTTTGAAAATGTACTGATGCCTTGCCTACAGATTTGGGAGGAGAATTTTTAACAGCTGCAGCCTTGAATGGCTGAACAGAGCAAGGTGAGGCAAAGGTAGAAATAACCCTTTAATCTGTTGTCTCTCCTGCTTCTGAAAACCCCCATCAACCATTTATTGCGCTTACTTCTTCAGTCCCTCCACCAACCCAACAACCCCAGGATGCATTGCAACACATGTAACTACTTCTTGACAATTAACTGTTACCTAGCAACTGGCTCTTTTTACCAGAGATGGGGAGGGGTGTGGAAAGAGAGACAGGGAGGGAGATTTATACAGTATTCCCACTGCATCTTAACGGGATTGGATGCAACAATGCATTGACAATACAGTACCAAAATGGAAAGTACAGCCTGAGCTTAACGCCCACACGTGGCAGCGTAAGGAGGAGAGAGAAATGCAAGAGGAGAGAGAAACGAGACGAGGAAGAAGAACAGGGGTGTGGTGGTTTGATGCGCAGATTACAGTAA
>VUQH01026070.1:0-12387 GCA_015106775.1 Etroplus canarensis
AAACTTCTGGAAGGATGTTATACAATGTCTGTCGGAAATGTTTAATACCAAAGTCCCTTTAAATGCTAAACTCTGTGTGCTTGGAATATACTCAAAGAACTTTCTACAAACACAGAAACAGTATGCAGTTTTGGACTTTGGACTTCTACAAGCCAGGAGAGCTTTTGCACTATGCTGGAAGAGTATGGACACTCCTACAATGAAGATGTGGATGAAGGAACTTTCTGAATGTATTGGACTGGAAAGATTAACATACATTGCCAAGGGCAAACGAAAAGACTTTGATAAACTCCTAGACACCCTTTGGAGATAACTTATTTACATTGCTTGTAGTCGCGCTCATGACCAGAGGCGAGGGTAGTAACTTAGATTGACCACTAAATTGAAGGCTTTGCTTTCATGCTCAGTTCTCTCTTCACCACACCAGATTAATACAGGGTTCACAGCACTGCAGATGTTGCACCAATCTGTCTCCCGCTCCACTCTCTCCACACTTGTGAGCAAGACCCCAAGTTACTTCCACTGGAGAAATATTTTCAGTAATTTTTCATATAAAACAAAAGGTACATTTAAATGGTCAGCAAAAACTTTGACCACCAGGAAGTACCACTTCAAATATTTCAAGATTAAATCTGATTATACATTTTCACTTTTTGTCAGTAAATCCTGCAATCAATTTTTTTTCTGCCATCGTGGATTTCATACAAGTCAAAACTTAAAAACCTTTTACATACTATTTTTGTCACAAAGCACATCCCTTTTTTGATATGCTGAAAACTATGCATCATTTAATGGAAATAACTCGCATATGTTTAGGAATAGTCAGAAATAAGCTGTTAGAGTAATTGAAATAGCATATAGTTCAACAAATTCTAGGATATAAGGACACAATGATCTGTTAGCAGTATTTCTAAATTTTTTCTGTAAGCATAAACCCTTTGTTAAAATACAATTAATGGCAACTAAACTATGTATAATGAGAACCTGGGTAATATAGAACCAGAATACTGGACCATTTTCCAGGTAGAGAAAATGTCTTAATGGAAAGACCATCCTGATCCAACAAAAGGCAGATCTGGAGACAAAAATATCAAATTTGTTCAAATGAATCTTTTAAGGAGACAACATGAATAAAAAATATGTTTGTACCTTGATCATTTACTTTTGCAAATCTCTTTTATAAAATTTTAAGGAGGAAAAAGCACATCGAGTCACACTATTGCATGCTATAACATGCGTTCTGTGGTTAATTGCGAATCAATCCTGCAAACATTCTCCAGCTGAAAACATTTTTCCTGCAAGTAATTTTAATAGAAACATTTGCAGCCTCACTATAGCATTGTAATACATTTAAATAAAATTCTCTCTCTTGTAGTTAATTTTGCTGCTAGTGGCAACATGCATGTTTGTCAGGGTCAAACACTGATGAGGTGGTAGGCTGAGGGCTTCAAGGTAAAATGAATAAACTGTGGATATGGTATGCACGTGCATGTGTGAGTGTTTTTCATAAGGTTGGGTAGTTTCATTAACAGACTGCCAATACCTGACTGCAGGCAGCGGGAGGCTAACTGTCTCTGTCATCACTTATTTCAAATGTCGATAAAGCCAATCTCACACTACAACTTCTGTCATTAACGTGCATTTCTGTTCATCTTTTCAGTAATAAGTGAGAACAAGTGCACTATGAATAAATGTGTAAAAAACAAACAAACACCTGAAGCAAAAATATTGGACTTGGTCATTTATTTATTGAGGAAAATTAGGTATTATTAGGTACAATACATGGACATAAGTATTGGGATACCTACACATAGAGCCTACAGGAGCCTTTACGACATCTTGTTCTAAATTCATAGCCATTAATATGCAGTTTATTCCAAAGATGTTCAACCAGGTTGAGGTTAGCACTCAGTGCAGGCCAGTGAAGCGCTTCCACACAAAACTCATCCAACCATGCCTTTATATGGAGCTTGCTTTGTGCACTGGGGCACAGTCCTGCTGGAACAGAGTCTCCAAACTGTTCACACAAAGCTAGAAGCATAGCATTGTCCAGCCGATGCATTAAGATTTTCCTTCACTGGACCCAAGGGGACTAGGCCATCCCCAGAAAAATCAGCCCTATAGCATTATCCCTCCTCCACCAAACTTTACAGTTGGCCCAATGCAGTCAGGCAAGTAACACATTCTCCTGGCATTCACCAAACCCAGACTCATTAATCAGACTGCCAGATTGAGAAGTCTGATTCATCACTCCACAGAATTTGCTTCCACTGTTTCAGAGTCTAGTGAAGGTTTACTTTACACCACCCCATCCAATGCCTGGCATTGTGCTTGGTGATGTAAGACTTGCAAACAGCTGCTCAGCCATGGAAAACTTGCTCCAAACAAATTTTCTCATTTAAACCAAAAAGTTATAATTTGGACTCATCTGCTGAGAAAGTATTGTTCAAACAGCTTTCTGGCTTGTTCACCTGATGTTTAGCAAACTGCACATGAGCAGCAGTGATCTTCCTTTGGGAGTACTGGCTCTCCCTTTGTAATCCTTGCATACGTAGCATAGTTTCTGAGTTTTTTTTATTTTGCTCCTTGAACATCAGTTAATAGAAGAGAGGCCTATAATTGAAAACAGCCTATTCTAATTTCACTATCAAATTAACTGCTAATCATAGAGGTTTATATAGCTTTATCCCCCATAAATTTGTTTAAAATTTTCAATGTATTATTCAATTGGGTTCTCTTTAGAGTGTTACAACGTGTGATAAAATCTGGAGAGGCTTTAAGTCATATTTATGCAGGAACGTAGAAAATCTCAAACTGCAACTTCAGTGTGTAAAGCCAGATTGAGACAGTGGTGCTAGACTAATTGGAAACTGATGGCTTCTTCTCTTTGGTGTTTGTATCTTTCTTGCTAATTAGGCTAAACACACAAATACTTCTGCTGAATCTGTGACAAGAAAGTTAGTGAGAAATAAAAACATATCTAAATTGCAAGTGAATATCAGATGTGCAAGAACCAAAATAGTATATAAAGAGCAGGAAAAATCAGACACAGGACGCACACACATAATGTCAGATATTGTGATCAGTGGGAGGGTGAAGCAAAGCTTTGACTATCATGCAAACTGAGAACAAACTATAGGGCTGCTCGTAGGCCACTTCATTAGGTTTAACTGCTCATTAACAGAAATCAGCCGACTCAATGCATTTAGACACGCAGAAAGGCTCAAAATGACCTGCCCATGTTCAAACTGAGCATCAGACTGGGGAAGGAAGATGATTTAAGTGACTGAAAGTTTGTTAATGCCAGATAAGCTGGTCTTAGTATTTCAGAAACTGCTGATCTGTTGGGATTTTCAGAGAATGGTCCAAAAAAAGAGAAAATATCCAGAGAGTAGTAGTTCTCTAGGTGAAAACGCCTGGTTGAAATCAGAGGTCAGAGGAAACTAGCCAGACTGCTTTGAACTGATAGGAAGGTGGTAGTAACTTAATCACTCACTTCAACCAAAGGATGCAAAAGAGTGTCTCTGAATGCAGAACACATCAAACCTTGAATCAGACAAGTTTCAGCAGCAGACCACATTAGTTGCCCCTCCTGTCAGCTAATAACAGCAAACTGAAGCTATAATTCACACAGGCTTATCAAAAAATTACAATAGAAGATTAAAAAAAATGTCATTTGATCTGATGAGTCTTGATTTCTACTGCAACACTCCAATGGTAGGGTCAGAATTTGGTGTAAACAACATGAAAGCATGGATCCTTGTATCAGCCATTGAGGTTGGTGGTGTAATTATGTGATGGATATTTTCTTGGCTCATTTTTGGGCCTTTAGTACCAACTGAGCATCATTTAATGCCCCAACCTACTTGAGTATTGTTGCTGGCCGTGTCCATCCCTTTATGACCAAGTGAACCCATCTTCTTTTGGCTGCTTCCAGCAAGATAATGTGCCATGTCACAAAACTCCAATCATCTCAAACTGCTTTCTTAAACATACAATGAGTTCACTCTATTCAAATGGCCTCTACAGTGACCAGATCTCAATCCAATAGAGTACCTTTGGAATATGGTGGAATGGGAGATTAATGGATCATGGATGTGTTGCCAACAGTCTGCAGTAACTGTGTGATACTATCATGTCATGACTGACTAACATCTCTGAGGAGTGTTTCCAGCACCTTGTTGAATCTATGAATCTATTAAATGTATCCCATGAAGAATTAAGGCAGTTTTAAAAAAAATAGAGGGCCCAATCCAGCACTAGCAAGGTGTATTCAATGAAGTGCCTAGTGAGTGCATAAAATATGACATTGCTTCTGGGTCTGAAAAAGTAAGCCAGTACAATATGCTCCCTAAACCTGCATTCTTTCTAATGGCCAGCAGGGGGTGACTTCACCAGCTGCAGAAAGAAGTCCAGAGGTTTGGAGGACTGTAGGAAAACAAACCTACTGCTCACGAGATCTGACCACAGTAAACACTGTTCTGATGAGGTTATGGTCTAAATCACTAGTGTCAAGTTTTGCTGAATACAGCATGATGTTCAGTTTGTAATAATTGGTTCCAATTAAAGCCAAAAAAGGATGACAAGAGAGGGTACACTTTAGGGTGGCATCCCTTGTGAGGCCTACCTGCTTCTCAGTTCTTATTTTTCACCCCAACACCAGAATGGCAACAGCCAAAATGAACAGCTCAAGAACCAATGGATAATGCTACCATGGCATTAGCCATGTCTTATTTACGGTCTATGATCGTCAGATTAAAAAAGATTGATTAACAATGATTGTTATTCAATATCCCCCTACCCCAGTTCAGGTTTATCATTGTGCCCACTTGTGCATACTACTTCACAAATTCAGAGAAGTGTGAGGTTATTAACAAGTGTGTCTCTCGTTTCTGTGTAACCATAGCAACTGGTCACCTATTCAATGAGGTCAGCTAGGTGTATTAGAGATAATACCATAAAAACCTAGCTTTGTTTTAGGGCATGTGCAAAAGTGGATGGTATGTGTGTTCAGGGGTTAGATTAGATTTCCCCCTTGTGGCTACCAAACAGAGGAGGCCAACCTGCCGAATCAAGTATCCATTCAGCCTCATTATTGGCTATGTGAAAACAGGGAGCATACAGGCACTGATGAATAAGCAAAGGGAGAAGGAGGAGGGAAGCAAATTAGAGGGCAAAACTGAGGAGTCAATTGAGCTGTGGCATCACACTCCATCCCTCTCCCAGACGCTCTCAAATGAAATCTTCAGGTCATGCTTGTTGCGATCATTAAGACTGTGTTGCTATGGCGATGTGTGCAGTCAGTCCTCTCACCAGCTTCAGACTGTTTCGAAGTGACAGAGGGAAGGGAGCGAGAAAGATGCTACAAGGCAAGGAGAAATGTGAAAGCTAGTAGAACAGTGTGAGCACATGTAGAAAATAAATGCAGGAAATTTATTACAATGCAACGACTGTATTTGTATTTAAGGTTAATAAAATGTCCTTTTTAGCCACAAATATGAAGTACAAAGATCAAGACAATAAATGAAATTAAATGAACAGCATTCACAGTTGTGTTACTCTGGTTACTAGAGCTACAGTACTATCCAAAGTCTTGAACCATCTCTAATTTCTCTACATTTCCATCAGAAAATGGGAAATACGTGCAATCATTTATTGAAATGTGAAAACATACAGTACATAAGGCAAAAACAGAGTGTACAATTCAAATGAGCTTCATAGTCAAAATTTGGTGTGACCACCTTTATTCTTCAACACAGCCTGAACTCTTAGTCAAGTTTTCTTTTCATTTTTTTAAGTAGTCTTCAGGAATAGTTCTCCAAGCTTCTTGAAGAACATTCCAAATTGCCTCTTTGGATGTTGGCTGTCTTTTATTCTGTTCTTTGTGAAGTCCATGACTGGCCTTCCATCATGTGTTTTTCTATTCAGGTAGGCTTTTATTGCTTTGGAAGTACTGAAAAATGAAGCCAATACCAATAAGACACTTTCCAGATGGTATTGCATGATGAATCAAAATCTGATGGTACTATTTTGCATTCATAATTCCATCAATTTTGAGAAGATCCCCAACACCACTGGCCAAACCATGACAGAGCCTCTACCTTGTTTTACAGATGACTGTGGACACTCACTGTTGTACCTCTCTCTCCTGACGTCCTCTATATATTAATGACAATTCACTTATTCATTCATCTTCTTCCACTTATCTAATTCAGGGTTGTGGAGGGTGCCGGAGCCTATCCCAGCTGTCATAGGGCGAAGGTGCACGTGCACATTCACACCTATGGTCAATTTAGAATCGCCAGTTAACCTAGTCCTCTTTGTCTCTCTTTGTATTTTGGACTGTGGGAGGAAGCCGGAGCACCCGGAGAGAACCTACACAAGCACGGGGAGAACATGCAAACTCCATACAGAAGGGCCTAGGCTAGCTGGCTGTTGGAATTGAACTCAGATCCTCTTGCTGTGAGGCAACAGTGCTAACAACTGCACCACCGTGCTGCCATATACTGTATATTGTATACATATATTAATGACAATTTGAACCAAAAATTTTAAATCCAGATTCATCACTTAGTAATCCATGGCCACTAATTTTCAGTCCAGTTGTTGCATAATTTGTCAAAACTAAGGACGGAAAACAGGGAGAAAAGGCTTAAGAATGGCCTCTTGACAGTCACCTTTCCACTGAGACCATTTCTGATGAAGTTTCAGTGAAAAGTAGATGGATCAACTGAAGAGCTAGATGCATCTTTTAGGTCCTGTGTCAGGTCTTTGCTGGATTTTTTTCCTTTTTATTAAGAGACAACTTTCAAATACTATTCATCTGCTCTAGATAGTGTTTTAGGCGTGTCACTTCTTCTTTTGTCCTCCCACTGGCCAGTTTCCTCAATTTTTTTAAGCACACACTCCACACCATGCTGAGATAATGCCAAGTTTTCAGCTTATAGCCCTTTTTGGTATCACTACCTTGGAGGTGCAAAATTGCGATCTTGTGCCTGTCAGACTGTTATCTTTGCCATTTTTCAAAGATTCAATTAAAGAAATGGGAACAAGCTACGTTTTTTACAACAGGCTGCTAGTAACAACATGCCTAACAATAAAATTTAAAATTGGTTCTTAACTAAGCTATCTGCTATATGTTGACACAACACTGCTTCATTCCTTGTGTTAGGTGACTTTTTGTCCAAAGAAATACTTCGAAAGACCTTCAGTAAGTCTGGAAAACTATTCCTAAAGACCACTTTTTAAAAAATTTCAAAAAAGTCTGGCTCCTTGGAAGAAAAATGTAAAGAAATGAGGGGTGGCTTAAGACTTCTGCACACTACTGCATTTCAAATAAACTGGCAAAGAAAATACTACAAAATGCAGTAGACAGTTGTAGTAGTCTTATGGTTTGGGGTTTTATTGCTGCTTTTGTCCCAGTTTTTATTTGGCAAGCTCTCCTCTCTCATGATTCTTACTGTTCATCTTTTCCCAATTCTACTGTTTTTCCTGATCTATGTCTGCTTTTGTTTATGTGTGTGTGATTTCCTACCCAGCCCAAATTACTTGTTTTAGATCATGATTGCTGTGTCTTTACTTCCAGTAGTTCCTTTAAATGCCCTGTGGTGTTTTTTGGATATTTTTTACAGTTTCAGTCTGAGTATTTGAATATTTGCCTGTATGGACTCATCAGTTTTTAATAAAAGTCTCCTTCCTGCCTTCTAAATACTATATTTGGGTTCCTTACCTGACCATTATTACAAAACTGTCCTGGGGATAGGTGTCAGGCTTGTTTTAAAACATATAAATATGAGTTGTCCCAAGCATTAAAATTAGTACTGGCCTTAAGTCCAGCATTGATCAGGCCACACTCTCATACAACCAGAGAACCAACTTCAGTGTATTTGCCCAGTTAAAATTAAACCTGCATAATTGAAACAATGCAGGAACAAAACAGACCAGATAGGCAAATTCAGTTAGCTCTTCCCAATTTCAGTCTAATGCACATATAAAGACCTAGTCATTTAAAACTTAGAACATACTACTGTGGAAAAAAATCTGACCCTTAAAACACGAATTTAATTAAATCTTTGTTCTGCAGCAGCAAATAGTGTTGGCATTTGTAATCACTGTAGTAACAGAATCAGGTAAGATCATGAGCTACACCGGGATGAATTTGATCAGGCAAGCAGCTGATGAATGAAGCAGTGATTGTAAGGCATAAATATAGTAGCTTCCATGATTCAGCAAGTCAGTATGCACCTTCTCATGACAATTTCTTCATTTAAACCACCTGCAACTATCAACATCATGTGTCTTGATATCAGAGGCCTTTTCTACAAAGCAGGATTTGGGCTTATCTAGATAACTTCAAGGTGAACTCTGGGTTTTCAGTACTATGAAGGTGGTTCACTTTTTACTGGGTTATATCATGAGAAGTCACCTGGTACATGAACACAGTAAAACAAAGTTAAAGTAGAATGCTAATCAAACCAGTGAATGCATTAAGAGATATGTACAATGTTTCTGGCAAGCCTGCAATAGCTTTCAATGTGTGGGTTCTCTCCAGGTACTCCCACCCTCCCATCATGCAAAGACATGCTTAGCTGATAATTTTAAATTGGCTGTAGGTGGGAATGGTTGTCTCTCTCTCTCTGAACTGGACCTGTGATAGACCTGCGCCCTTTCCAAGGCGTACCCTGCCAAATAACAACTGGGAAAGGTTTCAGCAGAGAAGAAAAAAATGGATGCATGGATAGATACATGAGTAGTATTAATTTTTTAGATTATCAGCAAGAAATGTAATATTTTTAAAGAAATAAATATTTTAACTTTAAACTGTTGGTGTTACACTGCTCCTGTAGACTGATAGTATCTCTGCTAAATTTGAGAAAAAAAACCCAAACATCCTGTAGTCAGTATGTTATCATCGTATCACTTTTCTGAAATATGTTGATGAAATCATTATCTGGACTGAATGAAAGATTTAAACCTCTTCCCTGAATTCCGAATTCCTTCCAACATTACATGAACCCTTAGAGCAGTACCATTTATCCGTTCATTAAGTCCTGCTAAAGGAACCAGCCCTGGTTCCTCTTTAGATAACAACACTATGTCAGATAACAAGACTGATGAGACAGCAAGCTGTTTCTGTTTCCTCCTCTCTCATGCAGGGTCAACTGGCACCATTAAACATTAAATTGGCACAATCTCTAACTTTCAGCCAATTGTCTTCATCTCTCTCTCTTTCTCTCGCTGCCTCTGTAAATATATTACCAGATCTTTGTGTGTTTGCTCCACTTATTGATCGTCTAGAGTCCAGATGCCTGACTTTTCAAAGGGACAGTGTGAGCTCATACTTCATCCATGACTGACATTTGCCTTACTCCAGAAATACTGTATGAACATAGGTAATGGTAAACTGAGAGCACAGACACAGTTTAAGCATTAAACTAAAATGTAGACAAGAGGCAGCTTGAAATTAGAATTTAACAAATTTGCTCTCTCTTTACTTTGTGTTGTATTACATTTGAAATCCTGATTAATTCCTGGCAACTCCTCAATGTGGTATTTTGTCCAGAATTACACTCTCTTCAAGCAAAATGTTGAATAGTCAGAGTTTCAGAAAACTCTTGCTACACATTTCACATGTCTAATCTGTAACTTTTTTCTGTAATTTTCTTTGTGGAAAGGAGAGGAAAAAAATAGACATTGCACTCTTCTTTCTAGCTGTTATTTTGTTACTCAACTGATGGCACTCTTCATTTGTAAATGTGAGAAAAATATTAATAACTCCCTGGAGAGCCTGTCATAAAATGATTCAGAAAGATAGTGGGTCCCCACATGACTACAGCAGCTGACTTTTCTGTTTGCCTTCCAGTGCAGTCGTTTGTAACAACTATTATGCGTTTGATTTCCAGCACAGCTGGATCGCATGTCATTGTGTCTAAGAGAATAGGGATCTTTCTAAAGCTGCCAGGCAGTACTACCGCATATGTTGAAAAGTTACAGAAGTTTTGTCTAAAATTAAAAAAAGGCTACAAGTCGTCTGATAAATGCACCCTAACCACTTGAGAAAGTGAGCTTACAGCTCTGCAGCCCACTCTTCATCTCTACTTTGGCTAAGTGAAACGCTACTTGTCAGACGCTGACCAAAACAGATCCTGACAATTAAGAATCAAAACATGTTTCTAGATTATTTGATCCTTTATGAAAAAGTATTTGTGAGTCCAACTTCATAAGGATGCAATGCTTATTCAGTGACATACTCTTCGAAAGAACCCACGCATAAATCAACTGAAGGTTATAAAAGACGACATCATGATAATCCTGAAACCCCAACACCTGTAGTCTCAGGCAAATCTAAAACTCCAAACATGCTGGATTGCTCCATGATCATACCATGAATATTCTCACCAATATTTTTCAACATTTTTAACATTAGAATTCAGTTTGGATTTATATTTGACATACACTCTTTGCCACAAATAAATCACAGTCTATATATGAAATCTATTTGGGCACCATTCACGATAGAGCACATGTGAAAAAGAAAGTCATTATAGGACTCTATGCAGTCCTGTGAAAACACAAGTATACTTGTACTACTTTCATAGGAAATAAGATTATAAGTGGCAGCCAGGGGCTGCTTATCAAATGCACTTAATGAACTGATCATCAGCAATTGTGGCCACATCTGTAAAAACGAAACATTTTGCCAGTATACTTGTCTGCAGGATTCAGGTGTGTGTCAACACAATGCCACAATATCCCAAGGAGTGGAAGGTCCCAGCAACTTCACCCAAAGGTCAGATTGCGCAGTGATCAGAGAAATTGCAAAATACTCAAGAGCTACATCTCAGATTCTACAGGCCTCAGTTACCGCGTTAATCGTGAAAGTCAATGACAGCATGATTAGAAAAAGATTCAACAAGTATAGCTTCAATGGAAGAGTTGCCAGGAGAAAGTCTCTTCTCTCCAAGTAGACCAAAGCATGGTTTAGATTTGCAAAGTTGCATTTGACTAAATCATAAGATTTCCTTAACAGTGTCCTTTGGACAAACAAGACCAAAGTGGAGATGTTTGGCCATAATATACAGCATTATATTTAGTATATCAACTGTCATATGAACTGTTAAGTACGGTGGTGAAGGGGTGATGATTTAGGCTTGTTTTGCAGCAACAGGACAGGAGGGTAGCTTGCACGCACTGAGTCCACCATGAACTTTCTGTGTACCAATGTATTCTAGAGTCAAATGTGAAACCATCTGTCTGACAGCTAAGTCTTCACTGAAACTGGGTCATGCAACAGGAAGACCATTCCAAGCACAACAGCAAATCTATAACAGAATGGCTGTGAAAAAAGAAGCAAGGTGTTGCAATGGTCCAGTCAAAGTCCAGACCCTTAACCTGACTAAAGTACTGTGATGGACCTTAAGAGAGCTGTGCATAAATGAATACCCACAAAACCTCAATGAACTGAAGTAACATTGTAAAGAAGAGTGGGCCAAAATTCCTCCATAATGATGTGAGGGCCTGATAAAGAGGGACTGAAAATTATTTCCGCTAAAGATGGTTTCTACAAACGGTTTACTTCCTTTCCCCGCAATATCTTCTGAGACAGTATCAGGGTTACTGTACATTAATATTAATGTTATTGTCACTTTGGAACTCCCCTGCCTCCTAATATTTGACTTTGTAATGTAAATCAGAGCACAAACCCTGCATGCCATCACTGACCTGGCATGAGTCAAGAGAACAGATGGGATTTAAACTGATTTATCCCTGTGTGAATATGTTATCTTATCACCTTTGACATCCATTGTTCCTTCATTTGTCCTTATCCATGGATGTGATCACCTACAAGACTGCTGTGTCCTTGTTTTTACGGAAACATGGCTCAGTGACAGTGTTCCGGACGCCGCCATTCAGCTAGATGGGCTAACCGTGTTTCATGCTGATAGGTCAGCTGTGAGCGGCAAGACTCGCGGAGGAGGCGTTTGTGTTTACATCAACACGGAATGGTGTAAGGACTCTGTGCTTGTGTCTAACTACTGCTCATCAGTAGTGGAGTTCGTGACTGTTAGATGCAGACCTTTTTATTTACCCCGGGAATTCACTACCGCCCTGATTATTGGAGTTCACATTCCCCCCAGCGCTAATGCTAACAAGGCCCTGTGTGAGCTCCACGGAGTTATTAGCCAGCTGCAGAATGCCCACCCTGACGGACTGTTTATAATCGCCGGAGATTTCAACCATGCAAATCTCAAAACAGTGCTCCCTAAATTCCATCAGTATGTGGACTTTGCTACGAGAGGGACGAACACACTGGATCTTGTTTACACAAACATTCCCGGCGCGTATCGTGCGGAGCCCCGCCCCCATCTTGGCGACTCTGATCACGTC
>VUQH01026074.1:0-12029 GCA_015106775.1 Etroplus canarensis
TCCAAGATTGTATTAAACATTCTGGTTAAAAAGTCCACTGCCCTCTCTCCTAGACATCTCTATACCTCCACAGGTATGTCATCTGGACCACTCTTCATGTTCTTCATTGCTGATCTCCACCTCCACATCCCCCCTGTTCCCTTCACCTACATGCCCATTGAAGTCTGCTGCAATCACCACTCTCTCTCCCCTGGGAATACTCTCTATCACTTCATCCAGCTTACTCCAGAATTCCTGTATATTCATGCTCCCAATAGATAAACCTTTGGGGACATACAGCATTTTTGCTGTATGACTCTGTAAATCTTTTTATTCAGTCTGTGTTATTCTCTAAATCATTTTACTTAGTGCAGCTACTACAGTGTTTTTCCCCCATTGAGATCACTGAAGTTCCTTTTGGTCAAATCCACTGTAAATATGGGAGCTTTATATAGACGTGCATTGTATTTGATGTATTTGTCAGAGTTTTGGTGTCGGTGTCCTTTTAAACTAAATCTAATACAGCTTTAAAGGCCAGTCTCTGTTCAAAAACAAAATTACAGGAGGGCTGAAAAATCCCAACTCTTCATTATCTCTCCCTTGTAACAGCTGCTCACCTTTTTACCATCAATCACTTTTCCCTGCTCACCTCCCACCTGCATTAGCAAAGGTCAGTGCAATCTCATCTCGTTAACCTCTCATTTCTAGAGGCCATCTTTTGTTTTCTTCTTCTCTGCATCGGCTTCTCCACCTTTCACCCTCCTCTTCCATCGTTTCAGACCTCATCTGTGGTCTAGTCCAGTGGGATCAGGTTTGGTTCTGACTCATTACCTGGAGCAGGTGATACCTTCCTGACTGACAGTGATTACTGGTGGCATTGCTGGCAGAGATCTCAGACACAGAGAGAGTTTATGGAAAGGCTGCCATTATTGGGTGGAGGTAGATGTGTAGGTGATATGTCACTGTAAGTTGGCTTGTATTGGCGGACGCACAATGATCGCAGCAAATTGCTCGAGTTCTCCAGGTGAATGGTGAGGATGATGACAGGTTGGATGAAATGATTGAGGGTGGATGCAGACCAACTGCATTCCCAATATGAGGCAGATATTTGAAGCACTATATTTTGCTTTTACTTTTATTTGAAAAGAAATGAGAGGCAGCAGATATTCCATTTTAATTGTGTGAAATTTAATTTAGTATAATCATCACACTGAATGGCTGAATGATAAAATGATTTCTGACAGTAAATTTCTATAAAAATAAGTTTCAAAGGCTCAGTTGAGAATTTGATTTAATTCATTTAAATTAAATCTTATTATTATTGAATTTTACTTTTCTGTCTCCCAATTGAAATTCAAGTTTGCTTATTTAGATTCATATAGTAGAAACAAGTAAGGCAAGGAGTTTATTTCTAATCTGTGTTGACTTAAAGGTAAAATCCATTCCTCCTGGTTAACGGGCCATGTGGCTCGCATTTTTCTCTGAAGTTTTTCCTCTCAACTAAGCTGCTGTTATTACCTATCCTGATGTATCTGACTTGAGGGATGTACTACAAAGCAAGCTCGACATTGCAAGGCTTTCTTTGCTTTAGCTGGCTCAACAAAACTTAAATCCCCAGTCAGTTATAACAGGTATCACAAGAGTGGTTATCAAGTTTAACCCAGGCTTTTTGAAGCCATGTACACTTCAGAATTGATCCTGCTTCTTCTGTCAGCAGACACATCATCGATAAACATTTGTGACCTGGTTCCTTAGGCAGCCATGAACGCACATGCCATAACATTTACTCTGCCATTTTTGACAGATGATATGGATAATGGGTTGTTCTCCATACTTTTCTCTTCCCAGCATTCTGGTACAAGTTGATCTTGATTTCATCTGTCCAAAGATGTTTTTTTTCCAAAATTGGTCAGGCTTTTTTAGGTGATTTTTGGCAGTCTAAATTGCCCTTCCTGTTCTTGAGTATAACCATGGTTTGCACCTTATTTACATTCATGCAGTCATCTTTTGATTGTAAACTTTGATAATGATATGACTACCTCCTTGAATGTTCTTGGTTTGACTAGATGTTGTGAAGAGATTTTTCTTAACTAAGGAAAGAATTCTGCAATCATCCACATGAGTTGTCTTCTGTGGTGGTCTTGGCCTTTTGGTGTTGCTGAGCTGGCCAGTGCCTTCCTTTTTTAAGAAAGTTCCAGAGTGTTGATTTGGCCACATCTGAAATTTTTGCTGTCTCTGACAGGTTTATTTTGGTTTGTCAGCCTAATAATGAACTCTTTCATTTGCATCAACATCTCTTTGGACCTCATATTGAGAGTTACAGTAAACTGCTACCAAATGCAAGTTCAACACTTGGAATCAGATCTTTTATTTATTTAAATTGCCATGTAATAATAATGGAAACTGCTTGTCAGTGTTGTCCAATTATTTTTGAGCCTCTGAAAATAGGGGAATATGTATAAAAATGGTTGTAATTCTTTAACAGTTAATGCAATGCTGAATTAAAACTGAAAATCTGGACTTCATTCACATTTTGACTGTTTGATTAAAATAGTTCAAAAGAGTACAAAATGGGTTAAATACAATCTCCTGTTGAGTAATCCTGTAGCTTTGAGCAGTTTCAAATGCAAACAAGATAATATTTTAAAGCTGAGCAGCAGTGTCTTCACAGTCAAAATTACCTGTAATTCAGACAGGCCCAGAAATTCATACGGTCATATAGGCTAATCCTATCATATGTGTCCTTGTCCATTCTCAAAGAATAGGCAAGCCATGAAAGAAATTTGAGCTCATTTTGTCTGCATCTGTATACTTAGATGCTAAACTGCTGCCTGCTTTCAGGGATTTAACTTCTTCTGCCTCACTCCTTTATTATTTGCCATTTAAGTGTTTGTTTTGTATTTTAAATACAGTATAGCCAAAGTTTGCCTTACAACCTTGCTATAGCACCATGCTAAAATGGGCATTAATATTCAACAAATGATTAAAACTTCACTTTAATTTGCCATAAATAGGCAATGTCCTTGGTGATGATGATCTGTATCTTTCAACTTTAGTGTGAATTCGGCCTTTGACAGCCATTTTTTTCTGAAACCAATACATTGACTGATCTTCCCTGTGCCTTTTTAGTCTTTTGACAATCACTCTCTCTTCTTTCTATTTGTCTTTAAGGTAAGTAGCCACTCAGAACCATCGTCCCAGTCCTTAAGCCTCCAGCAGCCCGCCCAGCCTCCACCGCCACCTCCTCCTCCCCCACAACCCCAGTATGGTTTACCCGTTCCAGAGTCACGAGACAAGCAGCTCTGCTTCTCGGACTTTGAGGACCTCAGTGCTTCTTTCCGCAGCCTTTACAAGTGCGTCTTTGAGCAGTCCTTCTCACAGCAAGGTGGGTGGCAACTCTCATTTTGTATGTGGATTAGTGTATCTGTTCATGTGTCCCTGTTCAGCATCTATAATAGCGTGTGTTCACAGCAAAAATAAAGTAAACTTCTGTGTAAGGCTTCATGCACATAATTAACTGACAAGATAAAGCCCCCGTTGAAATTCAAACAATTTAACACTGGTTTCATAGCAAGCATTCCAGTATTAACCTCCACCACACACGACTCCTACTCTGTTGTGTTTTAATAAACAAACAATCTGTTGTTCCGCATATCTGCATTTTACAGCTCACTCAGTCAAATGAGTAAAGGCAATTAAGACTAAGAATTCAACAGAAGGAGAAAAAACTCTCAAACACATCTGTAGTCAAGCAGAGCAAAGGGTTCTGCAGCTTTGATAACAGCTAATTAGATTGGTTCTAAAGTTTGTGAAGCATCTTGCTAATTGCTTCCTGAAGCTTTCAGGTCACTAGGCCTCCTCCCTCTTGGACCCCCCACCATCACATCACCCTCCTATCACCTTCTCTGTCTAGCTTTTTACTCCTGATACACATCCAGAAATGTTCTGTAACCGAGGAGATTTATACGCTCTATTGGCCTCTGCAGCTGCTGCATGGATTCACCCTCTGACGAGGTCCTCTTCAATTTGCGGTCAGGGTTGCACACAGAGAACAGATAAGACGATGAGAATATAGATGGAGAAAATGATATACTATACAGAGATCTAAAAGGAAAATGAGGAAGAAAATGGATTTAGCTGATGCTTGAAAGAGTCCCTTAAGTGTGAGCTTAGCAGGAAATGGTGTCAGTAGTCATTGTATTTGAGAATTTGAGTCACAATGACTCATTCAGACAGAGGAGCTCATCGTCTCTTTGAAAAAGCACAGCAAGTCTCAGACCACACACCAGGCTATAACTGACTTAGCTGGTGCCACCATCCTACTTACAAATCAAATAGAGAAAAAATGAACTTTGAAAGACTAAATTAATAAATCAGCAGCTGGATCAACTTGTGAAGTCGGACAAAAAGCATCTAATTTTACAGTCTGGCTTTCAAAAATATACTCTATTTTCCTGCATGTCATATTAAATCCTGAACACCTTTATTCATCCCTGTAAACTCTTACAATAAATTGTGAAGTAAATACACAACCACGTTGCAAGCATAGTTAAAAACTAAACATTGATTTCCAGTAGTGTAAATGTCGATAAAGCAATGGGAACGCATTGAATATACACATGGCAGAAAAATGAAAGAAACTGTATTAGAAATATCCTTTAACAAGCAGGTAACAACTCCCTGGCCTCAACAGTGAAAATTCACTCACTGGAATGTACTCAGAATCGATGTGCTCATTGATTGCCTTGTGATTTGTTGGTCACAAAACGTTCTGAAGAGATCTTGTAGCGATAATCAATGAAGCAAATAAAAGTAAAGGTCAAAATGACTATGAAGAAAAACTCTTGTTAGATTTAAGAATTAATATACTTGCCGAAAGTTTGGGAAGAAGAGACCATCTATGTTGACTTTCCACCTTACTTGAAAGTTGAACATTGGACCCCTTGTGTAATGTCCTTGTAAGGACCCTTTAGATTTAAGTTAAATAGTGAAGAAAATGTTCTTTTAGTACTCATGAAACCAGAAAAAGGACAACCAAGGTCCAGTCATGTGCCTGAAGAAAAACAATGCAGAATCATTTGAAAATTTAATGAGGTAGCAACTAACTTAATGCTTCTGTAATATCAATGATGAAAGTAATTCATATATTATATGGACATAGTATTGGGCCACCTACACATTACACATACAAGAGCTTTGATGACCCCATTCTAAATCCATAGACATTAATATGGATTTGTTTTCCCTCCTTTGTAGCTATAACAGCTTCCACTCTTCTAAGAAGGCTTTCTGTAAGATTTTGGAGGACAAGAGGGCCTGACTTGCAGTCTCAGTTCTAGTTCATCCCAAAGGTGTTCAGTGCTATCGGGTTTGGGTCTCTGTGTGGGCTAGTCAACACCAGACTCATCCAACCAAGCCTTTATGGATCTTGCTTTGCAAACTGGAGCACAGTCATGCTGAAATAGAAAAGGGCCTCCCCCAAACTGCTTGCACAAAGTTGGAAGCTTAAAAGGGCTGAAAATTTCACATCAGTGAAACTAAGGGACCCAGGCCAAACCCAGAAAAACAACACCATAACATTATGCCTCCTCCACCAAACTCTACAGTTGGCACAATGCAGTAGAGTTGATGACTTGCCAAATGCAGTCATCCATTAGACTACCAGATAAAGAACCGTCGTACTTTGTGATGTAAGGCTTGCATGCAACTGCTTGGCCATGGAAACTTTTGCCATGAAGCTCCCAGCACACAGTTTTTGGCTGATATTAAAGCCAGCGGAGTTGGGAACTCTGTAGTTATTGAGTCAGCAGAACATTGGTGACTTGTACTCATTATGCACCTCTGCACTTGTCAGTTACACTCTGTAACTTTATGTGGTCTTCCACTTTTTGGCTGAGTTGCTGTCGTTCCTAAACTTTTCTACATTGCAATAATACTGTACCGCTTATTAGGGAATATCTAGGATGGAAGACATTTCACAGACTGGCTTGCTGTAACAGTGGCATCCTATGACAGTTTCACACTTAATTTATTGAGCTCTTTTGTGTGATCCATTCTTTTGAAAATGTTTGTAAAGGTAGACTGTATGGGTAAGTGCTTGATTTTATAGACATTTGGTAATGGGACAGAATGAAACTCCTGAGTTCAATGATCAAGATGTGTGACCCAATACTTTTGTCCATGCAGCGTATTAGAAGGTTGCATATGAAACCAGAGCCTGAACATTCAGGTTCTGTGGGCGTTCTGTGTTGGAAACCTTCTTAAGTCAGAGATATTTTTACAGGAACAAGTTGTAGAAATCTATAAAGAATGCATAAAACATATAATAACAAAGGTTGACACTGATGCTGCACATAAGGCAAGAGAGCAACTGGTAATTCTTGTAATTTCTTAAGTCAATATATTTATTTTACCTTTCAGTGCCGATATGTATTTATAAAGTCAAAGCTGCACAGTGGAGGTGTGAAACTTCAAACTTGAGTCGTTTAAACATTGTAGGCTACTCATTGCATTTAGCTCTGAGACTGTCCATCGCCTGCTGACAAAGATGTAGAAATCACTTAAGTTTGTTGCCAGATCACAGTTAAATTACATTTATTGACATAATATTCTTGGTGATAAATAGCCTCCAAATAAACTGATCAATTTTCTGATCTGCGTTCTATTAGCAGCAATTTCAGCACTGTAAAATGGACTTGTCAGCAAATTACTACGACCCAGCACAAGAACGTATTTATGCATTTCTCCATCACCAGTTGAATGCACACAATTCCCTTGGTGCTATTACTAATGTACGGCTCAACAGGTTGCATATGTAAAATGTATTGCTCAAAATGAGAATCTTTAGTATTGGTTGTGAAGCTAATAGTTATGGTTGGTTGAAACAACTGACTCACTGTAATAGAGAAGTAAGCTGAAAGTAGTTCAAATTCAGTTTAAAATGAGTTCAATGAACACAGTTGAGCATGTTGAGGTGTGTTTTTTAGTTTATTTGATTGGGCTGTTGGAGTGAAAAAGGTTAGAAACCATTGTTTCTGCATTGTTTTTTTTCTTGTTTGTTACCCTTTTTCACTGCATTCAAGTATCATTTTTCTTTTTCCTAGCAGGCTTGATGAGTATGCCCAGTGACTCCAGTCAACAGGCCCGCACCGCCTGCTCCTACCAGCACTCTCCTGGTGCAGGAAGCAGCACTGGCCACCACCACCAACACAGCCATGGACAGACATCGCACCACCCTCACCACACTCATGTCTCCCCTCACTCCACCCACAGTCAGCACCAGGCACACGGTCAGCACCAACAGCATTCTGGTCATTCCCAGCAGCACCCATCTCTCTCCCACCAGCAGAGTCATACTGTACAGACCTGCCCTGCAACAGGTGAGAACACTGATTTACAGTCAAAAAGCCTTTACATTATATATAGGATTTTAAAATTTCAGACCTTGGTTTTGCTTACTTGCACAAGATATCAGGAAAAACACTGGTAAACAGTGATGCACACTGCAACATGTAGACTATGACTTTTGTCACAGGGATTCACTAATTTTAATAGAATAATATTATGCCAATCAAAATAATTTAAAAAATACTGTTCTGCTTTGAACATATTAAGTCTTTAAGTTTAAATGTAAAAGTTCTTTTGACCGATAACGTTCATCAACACAGCAATATGGGGTTCCCTGTAGTTTTAGTTAATTCCTCAACGAGAGAGGTTACAAAGGCAAAGATGCTCCATGAGTTGAAAGGCAATTTAAAACCCTTATCCTTGATTACCAGAATTTGTTTGAAAAATTCTCCCTTTCATCACATAATTCAGTCAAATCTGAAGAAATTTGCTTAGAACACACAGACAAAAGGCTCTTCATATTTGAGTTTCCATCAGTATCCAGTGAGATTTGTACAGGTATAAGGTATTCACAAACAGAACTGCTTATGTGATATATTTAGTAGTGTTACTTTTTTAATAAAGCAAGCAGATAAGAAGGCAGTGCTCAAACCCTTGCCTAGACCTAGTTGCCTGTGGAGGGACCACAAATGTTTTACATTGTAAACACCTGCTCTAGGATATTGTTATGCCCATTAATTTGAAATATTTCAGCCCCTTTCATTAGTAACCATACTTCTTCTGGTCTGGTCAAATGGCTATGTTACAACACTCATAAACCTTGATCATTATTGCTGTTCACATCTTCTTGTACAAAATAAATACAAGAAACAGCAAGCCAGTGATCTCAGTATCCTCACAGCAAGGAGGTTTTGGGTTCAAATCCCCGAACTGGCTGGTGCCTTTTTTGTGGAGTTTTCTATTGCTCCACGTGCATGTTAGGTTATTAGGTTTATTCTAAATTGCTGTGTGAATGTGATCATGAAAGAGTGTCTGTCTCTGTGTTAGCCCTATGAGAGACTGACAACCTGTCCAGGGTGTACCCCACCTCTTGCGCTGTGACAGCTGGGATGAGCTCCAACCTCCTAAAGACCCTAAATTGGATAAGTGGTTAAGAAAATGGATGGATGGATGGTAATACACATGGGTAAACTGACAGATAAAGAAGTAATAACATTCAGTATTAACACTCATATAGTAATTTTCAAAATGTTGTTTTATCTTCTTAAAATTTGAAAATAAACTTGAAATTTTGAAACATTTACAACAATAAAAAAGCAAAGTGTAATTGCTAGACTAGCAGTGGGGGAGATCAACTGTTCTCCCATGCTAGGAGTACAGCTTCATGAGAAGACCTCCTATAACCAGGACTTTTTCCTTGGAAGCCCCGATGCAGTTTCTCCCATTCTTTTTCTTCTTTGCTGATTCTGATGAAAAGAGCACAGAAAGTCTAAGGTTTAGTTTCCAGTTTCACATACACTATATGGATGCAGTACAGCACCGAACAATGATTCAACATCTCGATTCCCATAGCTGCATTGGTGTGAATGCAGTTCACCTAACACATCAGAATAGGTATGTCTCTATACACAGTCATTGCATTTATATTGTATTCTTTCCTCTATGAGGTCCCAGAGAGCTTGATTTTATGAGGCTGGGCTGATATAAACAGGCTTCTCCAAAGCTTCACAAGGCTTTTCCTCCTCATATTCCCAGTCTTTGATTTTTTTTTCTCTTCTGTGTCTGTGCAAGAGAGCTCTCAGGCCAATGAAAAAGCCTATTTAGACGTTATTTATCTAGGTTAGTATTCCCCACAACCAAGCTAAGGATGAATGAAAGCAACCCCTCTGTCTTTGATCCGCGGCCTGAGAATGTATTGTTTGGTTTGTGGTGGTGAAGGCGCTGAAAAGAATCCTTTTTTTTTCCCTCATAAGCGAAGCTGTGGCTGGATTTTTTTTTTTTATGTGTGTAAACTCATACCATCTTGTGGCTGTTTGCAGAACTTGGAGTGAGACAGAGATTTTTAATGTGAATAGTGTTGTTCAGTATCATCTTAGCAGTATGTTTGGTAAAAACCAGTCATAACCAGTGTTGTTAATCGATAAATCATTATAGTAAAAAATGCCAAACATCATCTGGTTTCAGTTCCCCACATGTAAGATTTTCCTTGTTTAATATTGGTTAATGTTGTAGAACGTTTTGGAACAAATACACAATAAAAAAAGACTAAAGTAGGTTCTGGAAAAGATTTTACTGATCAGATAATTCAATGGTTAATTTAACAAAAAAAAAACTTTTATGCATTACATTTTTTTATTAGCTCATCCGGCTAAAGGACTGCCCCCTCTACATAAATGCCATCATTATGTTTGTTTTTGGCATAAAAATGTCTTAAGCTAGGTTAGGTCTGGTCAAGAACTGAGGTGATTTTCCTGGATGTGGCTGTGGATGAGCCTCCTTGAATCCTCAGTAGATTTTTATTCCCGTTAGCTGGTGCAATAGAGCCAACCAGTGACAAAAAATATCATTATCTTTATGTACTTCACACATTACAATAACCTGTGAATTATGATGGATCATCAGTCACATAGAGTTACTACATCACTGACATTCTGGTTCAATATTTCATTCCATGTTTTATTTGTTTTACCAGTTTGATATTGTACGGTAAGAAAAGTTAACTAGTAATTTTTGCAATCTTGGATGGAGAAGAAAAACAAAAAAGTAACCAACACTCTTACCCTGCAATAAAATCAGTCCTGCACAGATATGTATATAAAATCACATGCATCAAATCAGGTTAGAATGAATCATTGTCATTACCACATTTTAATACGTTCAAGAAATGCTGCCAGATCCCAAAGATTCCTGCTGTTTATCTGGGAGATTATTGGCTCAATATTTAGATCTACTATCTCTGTTGCTTAGTTATGTATTGTCCTTCAGTGTGTTATGGATTGTCTTTTGTAACATTCAGACATACATTTATTTAAAAAGATATGTGTGTGTTTGTATGTGCTGTTTGCCAGGCATGCCATCAGACTGGTACCCCAACTTGGACTGGCTAAAGGAGAGCTGCCGCATCGCTACCAGCTACAACTGGGCCGACGTGGACCTCTCCCCATTTCAAGGTAACACATTACACACACACACACACACACACACACACTGACCTGAGACCCATCCATGTGAACAAATGAAATGAACATTGATAAAGCTGTCTACTGCAGCCTGCGTATGATGTCGATCAGGTGCTTTGATTAAACTATTATGATTCCTCTCTGTGCTTTCATATACACTCGCCCTTGAGGCTCAATATTATAATATCCAGTGTTGTAATAGTGCTGGCCTAATAAAAGTCATTATCCTGCATCTGAGAGGTTGCCACTCTTATTCTCTCTCCCTCTCTCTCTCACTCACACACACACACATGCACACAAGCTGTTTCACTCTCTCCCAATTGTATGATGTGAATAATCCAATTAGGTCTCAGCTCAGTAACAGCCTCTTATCACGGTCAGTGCACAAAGCCAGCAACATCCACACACGATTGATGACGACGGCTGGTCCTACAACACACAGGCTGCCGCTGTCTCTCTCTCTACTTCTGCAACGCTTGACCTCCCTCACACTGCCGTAATGCCATCCTCTACTGTCTCTGGCTTGCCTCCAAAGAGCAAGGACTGAGCCTCTTGTCCCTGTCAACGCCAAACACAAGCCATATGAGTTTGTTTTGGGGGAAAATATCTACAACTAGAAGTTTGATAAATGGAAACTTGGGTGTGTCTGTTTTGGAAGCAGCAAATACTAATAGGAAGTACATTCAGTTCACCATCTTCTACATTATTTTAGATGTGAACAGACATCTTGTCAGAAGAAAGATACTCAAGGTTTTATAACTTAGGGTGACAGTAAACCATAGTGGGATTCATACATGATGTATTCAGCCTGTGATTTCCTGATGTTGATAAGAAAATGTTCTTAAAAGTTGTCTGGAAATTGAGTAAATACTGCATGTTTTTCTAATGTAAAGTCAACATCATATAAAGACTCAGGTATTCCAGACACAAAAAAGGATTAAAAAGAAAACTGAATGGATTATGAACAAAAAAAAGCAGCCAAGTCCAGGGACTTGAGGTAGGTTTAGAATAGTAATAAAAGGTCATTAAAAATACCCCACACCTATACATCCCACACAATGAAGAAGACACAAGCCAGTAGTGGAACAGTCACAGCTCTTTGCTTCCTCCTCGTCAGGTCTAAAGGAGAGCATGCGACAGGCTGAGCTCAACAACTGGTCTCTTGATGCTGCCCAGATGGCCGACCTGTGTTCCTCTATTAACCAGTTCTTTACAGCCACGGGTGTCATCCCCCCTCAGGGCGCCACCCACCCACAACCTCAGGTCCAACACCCAGCACCACCGTCAGCTCCACAGCTCCCAGCTCAGCCACATGGGGCTATGCACCCAAAGCCCAGCCATCACAATCAGCATGGGCAACACAACCCACATAACCAACACATCAGCACAGGTTAGTCCACCACGCTTTGTTTTTGCACATTATTTTACTGCATTTGTTAAGGGACCTACACACAGGAAGAGATTAGCAGCTATGTGGTGTCTAGAAAACACAGAATGAGAATAACATTTGGCAACTTATAGTAA
>VUQH01026081.1:3493-14235 GCA_015106775.1 Etroplus canarensis
TTCTCTGTTCACAAGAATCTACTTGTGATGCTCCTACAATGATTGTTTGTGTGTGTGTGTGTGTGTGTCTGCCCTCTGTTATTAGGTGTATTCATGGTGTAATCATGTCTTATGTTAGGTTAGGGCTGTTGTCCTGGCTATGGCTGTCTGTGAGCCTCCTTGACTTCTCAGTGGATTTTACAGCCAGCCAGCCAGTGCTAAGACTTCTTACATTCTTTCTGTAATTGACACGGTACAGTAACCTGTGAATTGTGACCGTCGTGAGCCAGATGAGCTGCTGCGTCATGAACGTTCTGGGTTTGTTAGACTGGAGATGCAAAACTAATTTTACATTATAGGCCACATACAGCCCGATCTCATCTGCTAAGTAGGCCAAACCAGCCAACCTGGTCTAAGAACCTGTTAAAATGCTTTACACTGGAAGAAAGGGGAACAATTTGGAGTTGTTGTTTTTTTTTAACTACGCTTTTATTCTTTTGGGAAACAAATGCAGTTTCAGCAACATGTCTTAATTTTTCTCCATCTTTAAATGTGTGTGGTAAATCACAGAAATCCATTCGCAGGACTCTTTGGCCTTAAATTTTAAAAAAATAAATGTGTTAAGTTACTGTAAAAAAAAAACACATTTCTACAGCCCATAGTGAAAAAAACAGGAACTCTTCTTATCTACTGGATAACTAACAGGAAAAAAGATTTACTGTGACTTCTTTGTTAGTAAGAAGGCTATAAAACTTAACTGAATATAGTTAAGTTCTAAGAATAAGCCCTCCTCGTTTGCAGTTTTCACATCATCCAAAGCCAGTCAGCGGGTTAGATTGTGCCTCTTCTGTACATTTTGCGCCATGCTGTCAGTCCCACTGCCCCTTTGCCAGTTTTTGCACAGCCTGTTAAAAGTATTGCATTTTTACAGTTTAGCGAATCCAGTTTTCTGCCAACATATTTAAAATGCTGTCCTGTAATGCTTCACTGTGTTGGTCCATGCTATGCCCTGGTGTCTCTTTTCAGCAGCTCAAAATGTGCTGAGTCATTCACTGAAGATGGCCTCGCGTCGTACCTCAGTAATCTCCCACTCCGTCACGCTGAACCGTTTCTGTCAGATTTTAATGCTGAAGTTGGACAGCAGGCATGGACTTTAATAGTTAATCAGTAAAAGAATAACAAACTTAATTACCAGCTGCTGTGACTATCTATTATGTGCAGTAATAGAACCAGCCTGGCGTCAGCTAAGGAAATTGCTTATTGCAGAAGTACACAGTAGAAGTTTGCCTCCAGAAGGAAACTTTTGGGTGTTTAAATTGGGGCTGTCGTGTCTTCTTGTTTGAGGAGAACAGTTTACTTCTAGTGGTGGTGAAGTGTGTGAATGTAACTGTTCTGTTGGTGTGAAAGGGTGCAAAGAGCATTGCCTTGTGTCATTTTAGTTGTCACTGGTGAGAGCAGACAAAACCAAGTCACGTCAGTTTATTTATATAGCACATGCAAACACAACAGACATTAACCCAAGTCTTGCAAAGCAAAGCCATCATCAAACAGAATAATAAAATAATTGAAGAATAATAAGTTTTTGTTGAATTGTTTTTATTGTATTGACATAATTGATGTATGGAAAAAAAATCATAATTAACGTGTAGGGTAGCATGGTGGTTCAGTGGTTAGTACTGTCGCCTAACAGCAAGGGGGCTCCAGGTTCAAATCCGCCAGCCAGCCAGCTAGCTCATGCCCTTGTGTGTGGAGTTTGCATGTTTTCAGGTGGGATTTGAGTTTTGTTAGTGAGGCAGATGAGCTAATCTGAAGAGCCTCCAGAGTTTTGGAGCTGAAATTGACAACTCCTGGTCGGCTGTAAGAGCCAGCCAGGAATTTGGAATTACTAAAAGCTGCTGATCAGCATACCCCAGCAAGCAACATGGGACGTAGAATTGTAAAAGATCTGTTGGATAACCTGGATCAAGCACTTGTATGTAAGCACCTGTATATCGAAACTGATCTTATATTTCACAGGAAGCCAGCGTAACTATTTAAGAATAGATTCAAGTCAAGAATCAGTCAAGAGTCTGGTAGTGGCATCTTGAACAAACTGCAAACCTGATGTTTGTGTTTTTCCTCAGTCCAATATATAATGAATCACAGTAATCTAGTCTGAATGCAATAAATACATGAATGACCTTCTTGAGGTTGTTTATAGAAAATTGTTTAACCTTAAAGTCTTGATTGAAAAAGGTTTCCATTAACAACTGATTTGAGCTATAGGTCAGACTTGAGAAAATAATTTCAAAACCTAATATAATATATTAATAATATTAAAAAATAAGTTTATTTACCTGAGGTTTAACATGATGCCAGGGACCCAAAGTATGAAGGAGTTATAGGAAGTGTGACTGCCTGCTGATGAGTGGGAGAGCCAAGTTTTACATCACCGAAACAGCAGATTAACAGAGGATCCACAACATCTGGTTTAAGTGGCAAGTATATCTGGACATCATCAGCATAGAAGTGGTGAGCAATATGATGTTAAAGTATAGAGCAGCATATACAGTGAAAACAGAACTGGATCCAGAATTGAGCCTTGAGGTACACCACAGGTCATAGAAGCAGTGTTAGAAGAGTAGTTGGCAGTGGTGATAGAAAAAGGCAAAGGGTTAAAATTATTAAATGCACACTTGAAGAGCAACTGTTTAATCACCCCCTCACTTGTTTTTGTAGTCATCATATAAAAGCAGTAAGAAATCTTGAGATTTCAGATGGAGAAAATAATGACACCTTTATTTCATGCGTCTCCTCTTATTTTGTTTCCTTATAGTGTCTTATGTAATGCAAAATGCAATGCATGGTTAAGTTTTTACCATATGGAAAGTTGATGACGTGAATAAACTGCTGACATACACGACCTTCCTTTTCAGACAATGGGACAAACTACCAGGAGATGCTGCTTGAGATGACCGGGCAGAAGACAGTTCCCAACGTCTTCATCAACAAGAAGCACGTTGGCGGCTGTGACAAAACGATGCAGGTAAGGAGCAAAGTCGGCTCACTGCATGTCTAAATAACCAGTTTGTTCTGTCGTGGATATTTTCTTAACGTTCGATAAGCTCAACCCACTTTTTAATCTTTATTTGCATAAATACGACACAAAGTGCAGTGTTTTCTTCGCTTACAGCAGAACAAGATCCTGTTTATCACAACAGGAACAAAGGTTTAACCAAAACATGTGGGTGTTAAGTATGGCATGCCAGTGAACCGTGTGTGTTCCCTGTGATGATTTAATAGAAATAGGAAATGAATTCTAATGGTTATTATACCCTTATCAGTGCTTGACACGTGGAGCAGTGTAAAGGCGAGTTGACTGTCAGTGAACGTGTCAGTAGAGCTGCGACTAATGGTCAGTTACACGAATTAACTTGTTGCTTTTACAGTTGATGAATTTTTGCTGCTGCATCAAGATTAAAATGATGCATCTAATATCAAAGCTGTTCTCACACTAGAATCAAAACAGGCTTCGCTCTTACTGTTTCCTGATCAACACAACTTTAGTGTTGTCTGTTTCCACATCACTACTTCAGTGAAACCCTAGAAAAAGTTGCAAAATTTATCCCCAGCCCAGGGTGGTATTTTTAGACTTTTTGTACAGATTTCTACAATGCTAGAGCTGCATGGACTGAATAATTCGATGACAAAACGTTGAACGGTGTACTCACCGCGCGCTGTTGGGCTGCGCCGTTCTGTGCGCCCCATTTGCATATCTGTTTTTAAATGCCTGTAGAAATGGAACCATATAAGATAGAAAAATAATTCCTTTGCATATGAAACCGTAGGACATACACTTGCAAATCACGCATGCAGCGTAGGGGTGGACGGAATCAATTAGGTGATGTCTGAAAAACATCACCTAAGAGGCATCCAGGACACGTCCTGACCAGATACCAGAACCACCGCAAATGGCTCCTTTCAATATGGAGAAGTAGTGGCTCTACTCTGAGCCCGTCTGGGATGGCTGTGTACCTCACCGCATCGCTTTTCTGAGCCCTTTCAGTCATTCCCCAGCGCTCATGACCATAGATGAGGGTAGGAGCGTAGATTGACCGGCAAATCAAAAGCTTTTCTTTAACGCTCAGCTCTGTCTCCACCTCAGTGGACTGGCCCAGCATCCCCACTGATGCAGTCTGTTTTTAAACATAAAGATGAAGTTCTAGCTCTCAGTCATGAGTTTGTTTTCCACGCCATTTTGTGCACGCCGTTTTTTTTGTTTTGTTTTGTTTTTTCTTTAGCAGAGCAGCGCTGCCCAAATAAACTTCAAACTGCAAATCGACCTGCAGCGAGAGCTTTCTAATGAGAGGTAGTGCTGATGATATTTATTTATTGATCGCTGTGTGTCGGAGTATGTTTACCAGCTTAACACACAGCAGCACGTAGCGCAACCGGGTGAGGTGAATCCATGGTTTAGCATTTCATAATTAATTAGTTGTTACTCGATGAATCATTGCAGCCCTAATATAGAACCATTACTTCCATTAAGAAAATATTCACATAGTTGCAGTAAAAATGTTGCAACTCTAGTTGCTTGGAGGAAATGTTACAACTGGAGGCACTGATCAAACAATTGATGGAGGAAGTCAAACCCTGAGGTAACACTTGCTTCACAAGCAATATAGTGCTAATATCAGGCTTATACTGGAATGCCTGTTAAGAAATTATTTTTGTCAGAAGTTGGGAAATTATTGTTACAACATCCAAAAAAAAAGCAAAACAACTTGGCTCAAAAAATAAGTACAAGTCATACAATTAAAATGCTCAGAAAGGTTAAAATTACACTAAAGAAGAAGCTCAGTTAAATAGACAATCCCAAAAAAAAGATGGATCAAAGAAGTGAAAATCTAAATATACAACAAGGAGCTTAAGTCCAAAATGAAAGATAAACATGGCCTACCTGATGTTACTGCCTTTCTTTACTAACTAACTTTTTTACACTGTATTTGAAATGGGTCATGCATGTTGTTGCCACATGATCAACGCCACAGTGATAAAGCTTTGTTAAATTTTGTGTCAGGCCCATAAAGACGGCAGCCTGCAGCAGCTGCTGAACGGGGATAATGAAGACTATGAATATGATCTGATTGTCATCGGAGGAGGCTCCGGGGGCCTGGCTTGCTCAAAGGTGAGAAGAGTGACTGCAACACACTCACAATTCGGTGTTTAAGCTAGAACTGCTTTGGTTGGGTGGATGTGCCAGCTGATGACCCTGCTCCCAGCCACACTTTTTGGAGTGCAGCTGTAATGTTATCAGAAGGAGAGCTGGTGGTGCTCCACCTCAGGAGCAGCTTCCCGTTTGTCAGCAAAAGAGCTTCCAGCAATCTTTTAGACATGCAGGGACAATGTCTATCTTAGTTTTGGGCATATTGTTAGGAAGCTTTCTTCACACAGAATAATGTAACGTGGGCAAATTTTATCTTCACCACACTTGTCTCTCTTCTGCTCCACTCTGTGTGTAATCTGTCCCCTTAAACAATCATGGTTAAAAACAGAGAGCACAGGAGAGAACCTAGCATAAGTTTAAAATACAGACTCTCACACTAAGGCTAAAATGAAAGTGAGTAAAAATTTGCTGAATAATGTTATATTAGAGAGGCAGTGGTAAGGTTCTTGATCTGTTGTGTAGTTTTGTGCTTGGCAATTTATCAGAATTGGTGTGAAACTATATCTGATGGTGTAATCCTGCTGCCACTTACTCTACTTCTGTTGAAGCCATTAATCTGAGAGTAGCATGTTCTTTTGACAATAGGAAGCTGCTTTATTGGGAAAGAAGGTCATGGTGCTGGACTATGTTGTGCCAACACCAAAAGGAACCACTTGGGGTATGATACTTCCTTTCTGATGCCTAGTGATACGCATGTGACGCACTGTTTGTCTGCGTCTGTTTTGGCTGCTAAACAACCGTTTCATTGTTTTCCGCTGCGGTGGGCAGGCCTCGGTGGAACTTGCGTGAACGTGGGCTGCATTCCCAAGAAGCTGATGCACCAAACGGCCCTGCTGCACACGGCCATGGAAGACGCCCGCAAGTTTGGCTGGGAGTTTGACGAGTCAGGTGAGGGCTCAGAGCACCGACCCAGGAGGTCGCGGCGGGGTGACATCACACCAGCCCTCCGTGGTAAATCCGAGGCGAGCCTTTTAGGAGCCCCTCATTGTCATTCCACTGATTCCGCTCATAAGTGTCTGTCTGTCTGTCCTCAGTGAAACACAACTGGGAGACAATGAAGACTGCTGTGAACAACTACATTGGCTCCCTGAACTGGGGCTACAGGGTGTCACTGAGGGACAAAAATGTCAACTATGTCAATGCCTATGCAGAGTTCATTGAACCACACAAGATCAAGGTAAATGGCTACTTTTAATATAAGTAAAGTCATACAGAGGTTAATATGGGATTGATATTAGTTTTAAAAAGATTAACACACCATATCTGTAATTATAAATTGCAGTAAAGTCTTAATTCCACACTTGCTCAAGTTACAAATCTAAAATTCGTCACTAATCTCGATAAGTGGTTGGCTGTGAAATCATGTCAAACCTGTTGTAGTAACCATTATTGTTTTAAGCTTTGCAAAAATGTTTACTTACTTTTTCAGCATTGCTGGTTTTTCTAACCTGGAGCTGCACACAAAGCACAGGCAACATTTCAGAAAAGTCCAGCATGTTATTAATGAGGCTTCCCAGTAGTGTGCGTTTCAGTAATAACTCAGAGCTGCTGTTTGTTTTCTGACAGGCTACTAACAAACGAGGGAAGGAAACATTCCACACAGCAGCCAAGTTTGTCTTGGCTACAGGCGAGAGGCCGCGCTACCTGGGCATCCCTGGAGACAAAGAATACTGCATCACCAGGTGATGGCACTATGCTGAGCACACAGAGAATCTGCCAGCGGATTTCATGTAATGACATGGTGTTACTGAAGGCTCATCTGGAGTGCCTTTATAAACCAGTGGGTTCAACAGATGGTCTGGAAAAAGTGTCACTTCCTAAAGAGTTGATCCCTGAAAACAAACATACCCTTTGAGGATCTGGCAGGTGGCGGTGCCCCAGAGCATTTATTAATCTCACTGCTACCTCAATGTTGGGCGGGATTATCCTCAGGTGTCTCTGGTGCTACTCTTTTGGCAGTGACTGCTCAATTATTCGTCAAAGCAGACACAAGCCTAGGCTTCGTAGGGCTTGGCGTGCAGGTCCTACAGCTGTTGGACAATAAGCCAAAAGAAGGTTTGGTTTTTTTTGTGGTGTTCACTGAAGTTAGTAATTTGTTGTGACAGTGAAATGTTGGTTGGAGCACTTTCTTTAGATATAGTCTCTAGATTGCATCATCAAAACAATTGTAAAAAATAAAAACAAATCTAAAGCATAAAAAAACAAAGTGGTAGGTGCATATGTATTCACCCCCTCAAAGTCAGTACTTTCTAGAGCCACCTTCTGTAGCAATTACAGCTTCATGTTTCTTAGGGTATGTCTCTATGAGCTTGGTACATCTGGCCACTGGGATTTTTGCCCAGCAGATCCAGCACCTTCAGGTTGGATGGGTTCTGTCATGTCACAGAGTCTCAACTGGACTGAGGTCTGGGCTTTGGCCGTTCCAGTGTTGCTTTAGCAGTGTGCTTGTGGGGGGTCATTGTCCTGCTGGAAGGTGAACTTCTGTCCCAGTCCCAAATCCCTGGAAGACTGGAACAGGTTTTCCTCAAGATTTTTTCCCTGCATTTAGCACCATCCATCATTCTTTCAGTTCTGACCAGTTTCACAGTCCCTACCCATAAAAAACAACCCCACAGCATGATGCTGCCACCACCATGCTTCACTGTGGAGATGGTGATCTAGGGATAATGAGAGATGTTGGGTTGGTGCCCGACATAACTTTTTCGTTGATGGACAAAAAATTCATTTTTAGTCCAACCCTGATTTGTACTTCTCTAATCTTTGTCCCTGACCTGTTTGGAGAGCTCCTTGGTCTTCATGGTGTAGCTTTCTTGGTGGAGCCTCTTGATTGGTGGTGTTGCAGACTCTGGGGCCTTTCTGACCAGGTCTCTATATACTTAGATCATGTGACACTTAGATTGCACACAAGTTGACCTTATTTAGCTAAGGTAAATGGGCTGTTTTTTGTGTACATTTTTTGCATAAAATTTAAAATAATGCATTTAAATTACGGGTTGTAGCACACAAAATTAGTGAAAATACCAAGGGGGTGAATATTTTGCAAGCCACTGCATTAAACTAGGGCTATAAGAGCGTATGGCAACATCTTGAGCCACGTTTGATCAAATAATCCGTAGCATGGCTGAAGGGTTTAGACAGGATTTAGACAGCTTCTGTCTTTAAACCCTGTAAGAAAAATTTGAGTCCTGCTACATTCGACTGAAATAAAAATGCATTAACTAATTTTTTTTTTTTCCCCTGCTTGCAAAAATGGCTGCACAGAAGAGTTCTTGTCTCTGGCTGAAGCTCCCTTTAACCAACCCTTCGTTTATCCACCAGTGATGACCTGTTCTCGCTGCCCTACTGCCCTGGGAAGACTCTGGTGGTCGGGGCGTCCTATGTGGCTCTGGAGTGCGGTGGCTTCCTGGCTGGCCTGGGGCTCGACGTCACCGTCATGGTGCGGTCCATCCTGCTGAGGGGCTTTGACCAGGATATGGCCAACCGTGCTGGAGAATACATGGAGGATTATGGCGTCAAGTTCATCCGCAAATTTGTTCCCACAAAGGTGAGAGTTAACGCGACCTGCTGTGTGTCAGTGAAAGTGTAACAGACTATCTGGCAGTGGTAATTAGTGTCAAAACTTATGTTTCAGAGACAGGTGCATTTTAATATGGTCATATCAGGCGCTTGCTGTTCAAACTTCCCATTTTGCAAGAGGCAATCGAAAGAAATTGGCTTATAGAGAGTGGATGGGGAGCTAAAAGGCTTGTTTTTAAAAGTGGATGCACTGAGTTGCTGCACCAAGGCCCAGTGTAAGATTTTAAAAAAATAAATAAATAAGTTGTTTCACTTGTAGAGTCCAAGAATATAAATGTGAAGCTGGAAATGTGCACAGCGGGTCAGCTTTAAGGGATCTCTGATTTATAGCAAAGGCAGTATTCAGTCAGTAGACTTTGATCTGTGTGTAACTGATTGCACTTGATTTATTGTTGTAGCAGTGTACATCATAATCTCTTTCATCTGTTATGTCTGTCAGATAGAGGAGCTGGAAGCAGGAACTCCTGGCAGGCTGAAGGTGACGGCCAAGTCCACAGAAACCGACGAGATCATCGAGGGAGAGTACAACACTGTGTGTATCAGTTCATGTTCCCCTCTGCTCTGTGACAGGAGTGATGTGTGGTGTGGAGGTTATTAGTTTCTTTTCCCCCCTCGTGTATGAAATCCTAAAGTCCTCAATATGTAAAGAACACAAAATTATAAACGGGCTCTGGAGTGTTTCGTAGGTGCACATTTATTTTCCCTTTTTAATCCCTCTGTGAACTCTTGCCCAAATCCAGATGTGTAATCTTTACATAACCTGTTATTCTCACATGTTGAGTTTTATTGTTATTTTGTGGTCAAAACCAAATGTAACTATCAGTTTTTGTACAAATCTTAAAAAGCTGCCATGTCCTCGTGACAACTAGCAGCAATGTGTGGTTTTTATCAAGCTGTGTAAAAGGATCTTGGAGGAAGGAAACGTAACTCATTAATATGATGCAATATTTATAACATTTGGTCATTTGAGTGATTTCCTTTTAACTTAACAAGTGGGGTGGGGTCTGTTTCTCGTTCTTCAGGTGTTGATAGCGGTGGGCCGAGACGCATGCACAGACAAGCTTGGCCTGGACAAGACAGGAGTCAAAGTCAACCCAAAGTAAGTCGAGTTGTCTCACTGTGTGCTTCTCTGTACTGTGTACTCTTCCATTGTATGTGAGGCGCTGTCCCTTTAAGACTCAGGGTATAGTCACGGTGATTCAGCAGTTCTTGCAGCTCTGAGGCTGGGGGGGGGGGCTGTGTGTGGGTTTGTGTGTGAGAGCATGCTGGATTTAGTGGGGAGATAAGGGGTGACTTGTTAAGGTGAGCATGCTGCTGTACAGCTGCGTTAGATGACAGAACAAGAGCTTCATCTCTTTTGCTGGTTGTGTGGTCTGCCCTCATTTGATTTAGACTGTTTGAGGACTTCCTTCACTACATTTTTTTGTTACGGCTCTTCTGTCCACTTTAGTGTCGGAGCTCTAGAAAGAAAATTAGGTTTGGAAAAACACTTACCGACTGATGCATTATGCAGTTATTTACTGTTGGGGTTTTTTGGGGGTTTTTTTTTTTTTTTTTTTGGCTTAATAAGAGGATAGCAAATGCATCCTTTGCTGTAAGAGTTTTGTCTTTCCATTCTTGTGAATGACTAAGTAGCCTAGCCTGTGAAGCCGGCAGGGATTAAGAAGCATGAGGCCGGCTTAAAGGAGTGCTCTGAGTCATATGGCCCAGTCTTATGACATAGTGATTTTTAAATGAAGCAGATGGGCAGCCAGAGGGCGTCCCACCTCCTGTACAGTGCAGAGTACTGGGAAGTGGAATGGTTTGTATGAATACTACTACAACCTTGTTTCTCGTTTCTGCTAAGTATGACCTCAGAGCCAGTCATCGATTTCTGCTTTGTCATGGATACACAGCATATAAGTGTGTACATTCCTTGATCAAAAATCTCTTGTTTCCTGTAGTCCTTTTTTTTTTTTTTTTTTTTTTTTTTTTTAGTTTT
>VUQH01026083.1:0-12406 GCA_015106775.1 Etroplus canarensis
ACACCAACTCTCTGCATGTCCTCCTTCACTACATCCATGAATCTTCTCTGTGGTCTTCCTCATCTCCTCCTGCCTGGCAGCTCCATCCTCAACATCCTGTGTCCAATATATCCACAAACCAACTAATAACAGCATTAACCTGGAATTTTAAGCCTGGCCATTTATATTACAGCAACATATGAAAATTGTCTGTATGTGATCAAATTGTTTTTACACATAAATATGTTATTTGGTATTTAAAAATCCCCAAAAATATACACAGTCTCATGCAAATTTAATGCCACTGGCTGTATTTTAATTATGGAAAATATCTGTATTTTTACACACTGGTTAATTTCCATTATTTTAAAAGGTTTTTTCCCCAACTGCAAGAATATTACTGTTTTTTCACTGTGTTTTTTAACTGTATAGATTTGTCCACACTTGCTATAGTGAAATAATAACAATATGTGATTGTAGTGCGCATATAAGGAAAATATACTGTTAACTGTACATTGTTTAATCATATTTTGTAAAATACTTTTAGCCTACCCAATTTATGTTATATTAAATACAATGACTTTCAGAGCATTTGTTATTATATTTTACCCAGGCTTGGATCATTTTGTCTGTGAGCCATTATGATGCTGGAGACAGTTGAATGTAAGTTGTGACGCTGGTCCTGTGAATCCAACATGGAACTGAAGAGGGATGAAGGAAGAGGGCCGTGGTCATCTTCAGGAGCATCTTCCACTCCCTCTAACTCTGCCTGCTACAGGAGCAGCATCATAGTCTTCCTCCTCTTCTTCCTTATTATTGGCATCTTTGTTGGCCTGGTTATAGGTGAGTCTGTATTCATCACAATAGTGCATATCTTATTAAACTTTCTAAAGACTACTGTTTAAAGCTACAATCCAGTTTTTAACCTGATCTAGTGAACTGATGTTTCCCAGGCTTTGTGAAAGTGCACAATCTGTCACTGTGATCATTTCTGCTCTTCTGCTGCCAGTATACCTTGTGCAGGAGCAGCATTATTTCATGGAGACAATGGAGCTGCAAGGTCTCAAGTATGATGCGGCACTGCAGGATGAGAACTCTGGTTTCTACATAGTATTGTCCTCAGTTTTAAAGTCCAGGGTTAGTGTGGATTTTCAATACGACGAGAGCGTGATTTTTAATTTAAAAGGTGGTAAATTGTTATTTATTCTGGTGTTTCAGATTAAAAATGTCTTTGCTGCCTCATCTATATCAAATCACTTTGTTGATGGCAGTGCCATTGCCTATGGGTAAGCAAAAGCTGAAGCAAGGTCATTTACACAAGAGAAAAAGACACCTAGAAGATAAAAGAAAAAAAATGTCTGTTTTTCATTTCTTCCTAGTAACGTTAATGGGCATGTGATGGCAACATTAAGACTAGTCTTCAGGGTGTCCAAGATCCAGCAGTATTCAGACAACTTTATTAAGGACTTGTTGAGAGCAGGTCTTGGCTCAGCAATGCACGGGAAACCACTAGAGGTGCCTGAGTTTGGACAGATCAACGCTATCATCTTGCTGGGTAGTTACTGTCATCAATTCTGTGCCTGTTGCACTACAAGTCTATGTATGTATTAGGAGTGACAAAGTTAGACAACAGTGGTGCGTTGCATTGTGTGAGAGTTTCCAGGTCTCATGGATCTAATGTTTCTTTCTTTCTTTCTTTATAGGAGCCAGTGGGAAGTCATTTTATGCTATTAGAGATAGTGTGATAGGTGAGTGCCCCTCTCCCCCCCCAAAAAAATCCTCTCATATCTCCTGGTAATACTGTTTGCTTTACATTTTCAAATTATAGCTAATACTGCTAAAAGTCTTAATATGAAAAATTGTAGTTGTGTGGTTCTTACACCCCTTTGCATTGAACCACAGCCATCCATCCTCCACCTAAACACCTGTTCCTCACTGTCCTGTAAAATCAGCCTTTTTATGTTCTATAGCAATGCATTTTTCAGCCTATCCATCTGTTTCTTAGTGTGGAAATTTATCAGTACAAGTAAGAAATTAAGAACATTCAATTTCTCTGTTTACCTGGAAACAATGTATTATTTATTGTTGAGTTTGTTTATTCATTTATTTTATGTATCTTGAACTTTTTCTCTAATCTGGGCTCTCCAGCCAGGTGTCCTGACAATACCTTTACCTGTGACAATGGAGAATGTGTCACTAAATTAAATCCAGAGTGTGACTTCATCCCAGACTGTGCAGATGGATCTGATGAAGCTCGCTGTGGTGAATGATTCCTCAGACTACCAAAGATAAAGCGATCCAGTAGCTCCATTATTACCTTTGTTGATAATGAGCGTGCATCATTACCACTAACCTTAGCCAAATATACTGGCACTGAAAACCCAATTATGCACTATCTAAGTACTTTCATTTGTTTACCCCTCTTTCTCTCTTTCTCATCTAACCCACATTTTACTCAGCCTGTGGCACGTGTCCTGCCATGACTCGGGTGGTGGGTGGTGAGGATGCTCGGAAGGGGGAGCTGCCATGGCAGGTCAGTCTGAGGTTCTATGGTCGGCACGTCTGTGGAGCATCCATCATCAATGAGCGTATACTAGTCAGTGCAGCACATTGCTTCGAGAGGTAGGCAACAGTTGTAATTTCTTTTTTTAAGCTATCAGTTAGTATGGTTCTGAGCCTCTTCTTGTTTGCTTTGGTGATCTACAAGTTGACAGATAAAGGCAGGCTGGAGTCTCCGTGGACTGTGATGTTTACAGATCCGTAGTGAGAGTAGAGAGCAGGAGGAAGAGTGCCATGAGAGGTGGAGGTATGCACTGGAAAGATGAGGAATGAAAGTCAGTAGAAACATGACAGAATACATGTGTGTGCATGAGAGTGAGGCAGTGAGAAGGTGGAGATGCAAGGAGTAGAGGTAGTGAACATGGGTGTATTTAAATAATTGGGATCTTGTGCACTGTCCATTGCTTTGGACAGTGCACAAGACAGGTGAGGACGAGAGTGCAGGCAGGGTGGAGTGGGTGGTGATGAACGTCAGGGGCACTTTGTGACAGAAAGAGCAAGAGTGAAAAGGAAGGTGTATAAGATCTTGATCTGGAGAACATGGTTCTGACAAAAAAGACAGTGGGCTGAGCTGGAGGTGGAAGAGTTGAAGATGCTGAGATTTTGACTGGCCTATCCTGTCTGGTCTATCCTGTATTAGAAATGCAGCTCAGATTGAGCAGTTTGGACACAAAGTAAGAAAGGCAAGGTTGAGACGTGTGGACACGTGAATGATGGGATAGTGGATATATTGAACAAAGGATGTTGAAGATGGACTTACCAGGCAGGAGAAAAAGAGGAAGATCACAGATAAAGCTCGTGGATGTAGTGAAGGAGGTCATGCATATATCGGGTGTTACAGAAGAGGATGCAAAGGATAGGTGAAATGAAGACAGATGATCTGCTATGGCAGTGCTTAATGGGAGCAGCTGAAAAAAGAAGTATTAAACAGCATTTTTTTTCTTGTTAATCAGTAAAATCATTAATACAATGAGATACTAGCGATAATTTGAAGCTCTTTGACAGTTCACACATCCCGTATCATATCACCTGCAGTTGTTCAACAGAGTTGTACTACAAGGTATAAAAGATCTCTGAGCACAAGAGGTTTGCAAAGTTGGTACCCTGTACTTGTATTTCTAATTTTTTTTGCTCTGCTTTACTTCTACTAAACTATAGTTTTGATGCTCATACTATACTTTGTTCTCCATAACATGGATTTTAGATCTTTAGTTACTTATTATTTTTAAGTTTTTAAAATATAGGTCTACAAATGTATTATGCTGTATTATTAGATAAAGATATCCAGCACTAGACAAGTAAAAAAAATTATCTTTAAGTGCACCATTAAAGGAATATACTCATTAATACACATTACTATATCAGTGATTATGGTCTAGTAACATAATGCATATGATTCTGAAAGGGGCCATTTACATAGTATATTTTACTTAAGGTATTTTAGTATATTTGATGCTAAAACATTTGTACTATTAGTTAAGTAGGTTATTATTTTTTACTTAAGTACAGGGTCTAATGGCAATAGCCCACCTATTTGACATTTGAAACATTTGACCCATGTACTGAAGGCTATTGTTCTTCTGCAGAAGCCAGGGTTTGAGTCCTGCTCAGAATATTTCCTATGTGTCTTCTACCCTCACTCTTGCCCATTTTCCTGTCACTCTGTACTGTCCCATCTAATGAAAGCAAAAAATGGCAAAAATGTGGAGGGTCTAAATGCTTCTTTCACCACTTTGCCAAACAATTATCAATATAGAACAGTTTTCTCAAGTGCTGTGCCACTTTCATGTAATAAACCTGTATTAGGGCACGTGGCTGAAAATTGCACTCAGTGTTTGCTGTGCCACTTTTCTACACTGTATTTATTCCAGATTAGCTATTTTTCTTGGTCCTACTGTGCCACCCCACTGAAAAAAATCCTGGAAACATTCCTGGCAACAGTGATCAGGTTTTATGAATATGCACCATATGATTTGTGATTTCTCTCTTTTGGTTTTAGGGTTAATGACCCCAAAGAATGGACAGCTCTAGTTGGGGCAACACTGCTGAACGGTGAGGAGCCAGAGTCCAGAACGATTAATATCAAGTCAATAACTGTGTCTCCAGACTACAACCCCATGACCACTGACAATGATGTAACTATGCTGGAGTTGGAGACCCCGCTCACATTCAGCGCCTACATCCAGCCTATCTGCTTGCCCTCCCCATCACATGTCTTTGCGCCTGGTCAGAGTTGCATTGTATCAGGGTGGGGCGCACTACACCAGTTTGATCGTGAGTCTGCATGAATATGTACATCAAAATAAATAATTTATAATTAAAGGAAGTTACTGGCAAACTTTAACCACTCAGTGAGGGCTAGCAATCATATTTTTGATGCAAATAATATTTTTATACCAAAATTAGTTATGGGAAGTAGAACAATAGTAAAACTAAAGAAATCAAGTTATTCAGTTAAAAAAATCATTAATTATAGTGCTCCTTTCTTTCTTTCTTTCTTTCCTTTTTTGGACAAAAGTGTTACCATGTCATTTAGGAATACTGACTGCATGGTGAAATAAGACAGAGGCAGCAGAAGTACACACAACCTTTACATATGTAGAAGTACAGATACTTGTGCTCAAAAGACTGGTAGAAGTTGAAGTACTGATTCAACTTCTTTACTCAAGTAAAAGTAAAAAAGTACAGGCTCTGAAATGTACTCAAAGTATAAAAGTAGCTCTTTAATGACATTTCCACCAGCTATTTTTGTGCAAAGCTAACTGAACCTCGTGTCATTGTAATATAATATAAGAATAATTTTAATACTGCCCAAACTCAAAAAAGGTTGGGGATGCTGTGTAAAATATAAGTAAAATCTTATAAACCAATATTTTGGTAATGAAAGAACATAGAAAACATATCAATGTTGAAACTGAGACATTTTACAATTTCATGAAAAATATTGGCTAATCTTGAATTTGATGGCACCAATATGTCTCAAAAAAGCAGCATCCCAACCTTTTTGGAATTGGGGTTGTGCAATGGAAATAGGAACTTTATTTCAACTTCTATTAGTTATTCTAATGCATGTATTCAACTTGAACAACTGTTATGGACACAATCAGAAAAAACAAAGCAGATAAAAAAACATCATCCATGTAGATGGATTACTTTGCATCAACAATTAAATAGAAAAATTAGCATAGTGATAAAAAAAAAGTGGATAAATTATATTTTTTGCCTCTTTCGTTTCTGTCTTTTATATCAGTCAACATGTTAAACACTTCAATCTGTTTCATTTTGGAAAGATGCGCAGTGATGCGAAATAACAGTAACACCCCTCAAATGCTTAAAACATAAAGTAACAAGCCTGTTTTGAAAATGTAAGGTGTAGAAAGTAGAGATATTTGTGTTGATATTTGTGTTTGTGAAGGGGATTAAAAGTAAAAAGTGGTGAGGACAATAAAGACTCAAGTAATGTACAGATACCTGAACACTCTACCCAGGTACAGTATTTGTATTTCGTTGCTTCCCACCTCTGAAATATGGTCAGTGGGTGTGATCAGTATGTCCTGTGTTCTTCTGTCATCCAGCTGCATTGCCCTCCGCACTGCAGAAAGCTGTGGTGAAAATCATTGATTCCAAGGTGTGCAATAAGTCATCTGTGTACAGAGGTGCTATTACTCAAAACATGATGTGTGCTGGATTCCTGCAGGGCAAGGTGGACTCATGTCAGGTCAGTGCTGTTTCTGCAGCTCTTTGAAATGCTTCACATAAGGTGGCTTTGATAGGATAAGCAATCGTGTTCCATTTTCTTGCAATTTATTTTTTTAAGCAGAGGATGAAGCCATACACTGATGATCTGACCTTCATCAAAATATTTACACGGTTCTCACCCTAAAAATAGAGAACTATAAACTGTCTGTTCATCTCATTATTACTGTGTGACATTAATTATACAGCACTGGGAAAGATAGCTTTGTACAGAAAATGTTATTTTCCTTGGACAATAACATGAATCTTGTTAGAATCTGGTAACTACACTTACAGGAAGATCCCCCCCTTTGTTTCAGCTGTTAAGGCACCAAATATGAATTACAGCAGCCCAGCTCACATTTGGCTGGGCTCTTTGATACATTCCCTGTCTTCTGTAGTGTTGGCTCCCTAATAAAAATAATATGCACTTACAGATATAAAGACACTTTAACCTCCCACTAGGTCATTGGGGTTCAAGGTTCAGAGTTCACCTGTAAAATCTACTGGTGCTCACATCCTGATGAACCAAAACTGAATATCTGATAGTGAGCAGAACTCAAGCTGAAAGTTACCAAAATTGCACTTTCCACAATATTTGTGAGCTTCAGGAGTATAAAATAAAAGATCATTTGTGTCATACGCAGGGTGACTCTGGAGGGCCTCTGGTGTGTGAGGGGGCACCGGGAAGGTTCTTCCTGGCTGGGATAGTGAGCTGGGGTGTGGGATGTGCCCAGATCAACAAGCCTGGGGTTTATTCCCGCGTTACTATGCTCCGCAACTGGATTCTAAGCCATGCAGATCCCAGCTTGGTTCATGATTATACCCATCATGTTCCCACTGTGTCAGTTTCTGTGACAGAGAGGACCTTTAATAATCTACCAGTACCCAGGACTGTGGCCATGGATGTGCCATCTGAATCAGAACTACCTGGTAATATCATCCTGAAAGTTCCTTAATTCTATGAGCTCATTCATCAGTTACCAAGGAAAAATGAATTTGTATACTAAAAATGCAATATTTAATTTGTTTGTTAATGTGTCTACACATCTTTCAGTCTTAAACTGCAGCGGAAACTTTGAGTGTAGCTTCACCTTCTGCATCAGCAAGGTCAACCCAGAGTGTGATAGAGTCCCAGACTGTCCCAATGGAGCTGATGAAAGAAACTGTGGTAATTTAAAATGCATGAAGGACCATAAATGCAGACTTTAAGGGACATTCTCCTTAAGTTGTGTTTTTGTTTCAGACTGTGGTGTACGCCCTGCACTGGGCTCCCACAGGATTGTGGGTGGAGTTACAGCTCGGAGGGGAGAATGGCCTTGGATTGGTAGTCTTCAGTACCAAAGGCTTCACCGATGTGGTGCTACACTCATTCACAATAGGTGGTTACTGACTGCAGGACACTGCTTCAAAAGGTACGTCATATGTGTACATTAAGATCCCTTAAATTGCTAAGTATGTAATCATTCTAACGTAATGCCCTACACCTGTAGTGATTCTAGTCCCAATAACTGGGCTGTAAGCCTGGGATCTGTACTTCGATCTGGGGTAGGAGCCCTTGTCATTCCAATCCAGAGGGTGATCATCCACCCGGCCTTTAATGGCACCAACATGGACCATGATGTTGCTTTGTTGGAGCTAGCAGTCCCAGCTCCAATGTCTTACACCATTCAGTCTGTCTGTCTTCCATCACCGGTGCACCACTTTTTGAAGAACGCAGAGTGCTACATCATGGGCTGGGGTTCCATGAGAGAAGGAGGTGAGAGATAAACTGTAGACTCAAAGTGACACCACAACTTATTTTTCAGAAAAAATTAAAAAGATAATCATGTTAAAACAAATTGTCCTCCATATGGAATTTTTGAAGACACACAAAAAAAGAAATCTAGTGTCTTCAAAGAGAAATAAAGGCAAGGGAGCATGAAAGGTGCAATCATTTTCATGTTTTTGTGATACTCAACATACAGGAAAACAGACTTTACTCCAAACAGACCTTTATAGTTTAAGATCAAAGGTACTCTTTTGCAAAAAAAAGCTGTTTTAGCTCTACAATCCAAATTCACAAATGAATTTGATATGAATGATATGTAGATATGATTATGAAAATCCCAAACATGAAGCATTTCTTAGTTGATCCTTTTTGGTATGAAGTCATCCAGATAATTTTTCCTTTATCAGCATAGGTTCTGACTTATCTACCACTGAAAGTCCTGCTGCTAAAGCAAAACAGTGGATGTGGAATTTGGTTTGTTAGCACTTGCAGTAACAACAAATAGTATCTAAATGTTGCAGTCAGACTCAGTCTTTGTGAAAATGTCTAATGTTCTAATTTAGTAATTTATTTCTGTAGGTTCATTGACCAATCTGCTACAGAAAGCTGCAGTAAATATCATTGACCAAGCAGACTGCCAGCATTCATATGGAAATGTTCTGACTCCAAACATGATGTGTGCTGGATTCATGGAGGGAGGTCGGGACACCTGTTTGGTAAGATGAGAGGTTCTGTACACTGTATGACAGCAATGTCTTTTTGTCATCCTGGAAATTTGCTGAATATCAGGGTGGTTCATCACTTGTAGCTTCTGGATTTCAAGATGGCGAACTAAGCTTGAACTAGTGCTCGGAGGTGTTGGGAAATATGACTGTAATAAATCTTTTCACAGTGGATGGTTAACCAGGTCAGAGCAAAGTAAATCTTGGCCTTAAACCTTTAAAGACATTGATCGTAAAAATAATCTACTGCCTTCCAGAATTAATTAATGCTATTAATGCTATCAGCAGGATGTAGAAAGACTACCACTATGATGTTAGGTCCAAAATATCTTTGTATTTGGTTTTTTAAAGTGAAAATGAATCAAATGGAAGTCCGGGCCTGCCTTTGGTATAATAGCGAGTCAGTGTCACATTTGCTCTGAATGCATCAGATGAAGAAGAAGAAATGCTAATGGAGAAACAGATGTTGGCGTGACAGGATATTCTGTAGTGATGGGATGTACTGTGCTGAGGCTTCTGCGCGTATCAAGAAATCCAGGATGTCGTTAATGAAGCACGTATCGAAGCTCGCTTCGTTAACGGCAAGTGACATCACTGATGACGTCTGAAGCCTCACTGGTTCAGGAAGTGGTTTGAGTGTAGGTGTGACTAATGAACATGATGATATGAAGTGCAAAGGATCTCAGGTAAATTTTCATGTTAGTGTTCATGCTGGAGTTTTGTCATTTTGCCATGTGAAAGGGTTTTCTCCAAAGCCTCCAAAAGAGGTGATTTCCAAAAAGAAAAACCAACTGAGTCCTGTTTCTTAATAAAAACATTAAAGTCACCATCACCCCAGTATTAATAAACACAGTCAATCTCCCATCCCAGTTTTAACAGAAACATCCCCTGTCCTGTTGGATTTATTTAAACATTGACTGAAATCATACAGACAAGATTTTTACTTTAACAGACCTCTATTACCATTACCCACATATTAATCAAAAACAGCCTGAATGAATGAATGAATGAATGCTTTGTGATAAAACGGTGTTGCCTAGTGGTGAAATTTGTAGTGAAATTTGGCAGTTTTGAGTTACAATTAGCACCTTTACAGGTTGAAATGTGTTGAAAAATTTGACCACTTCAGTGACATGCACTGATCTGATGGAAACTCTACATTTCCTTTCTTAAAAAATGCAGACCACCCCTTTGCACCCTCTCCCTCTCCATAATCTTCTTATGTAACGAAACCCACATGCATTCCTGTCTCGGTCAAAGCACCTGGCATCTCAGCAGCCGTCTAGGTGGCATTCTCTTTGTACTCACTGTCTCACTCCCCTGCTTCCACACTCATCTTCAGTCACCTGTCCTACTGTCATAAGAAGTTACTTAAATCTACAATGAAATTGTTGATTTTTCTCTCCTTTCTTCAATAACCTAGGGAGACTCTGGAGGGCCACTGACTTGCCGTCAGCTCTCTGGCCAGTGGTTTATTGCTGGAGTGACCAGTTGGGGACATGGATGTGGGCGAATTGGTTTTCCTGGGGTTTACACTCGTGTGACATCTGTCAGGAATTGGATATCCACATACCTGCCATACTGATGAAGAAAATACAGCTGTGGCTGCACACTGGATTTGAATGAGAATTTTAACCAAACACTGCAGCAGGACTAAGGTCATGCTAAAGACCACATACAAATACTCAATAGACACAGTACTGACATTTGTGACCCTCTGGTCATGGGTGCTGTTGGTGGTGCTGTGCTTTTAATTACACTAGGACCATCTTCTTTCAACGTCTACAGAAGGAACAATTCTCAACTGTGGCTTATGGACATTCAGCTAACACACTCATAATTGAAAGTATTTATTACAGTTATTTATTTTTCACGGCTGGTAAACATACTCTATATGGTTTTGTGTATTTCCGTCACTCTGTGTGGGGTTCAGAGTATACATGGTTCATTTATAGGTAAATTTCCTTCTTGTGATATTTGTTTCTGAAAGATGGGTTTCTGGGGAAAATCTAGTTCTGTATTTTAAAAAAAAAGATGATATTGGAGGTTTTTGATGAGTTCACATCCTGATTTGAGGTTGACAGGGCACTCGTGGTGTTTCATTGGTAGACATTTACTTTTGTGATGAGGAATAAGAGTATACCTGATTGACAAAATTTATTATTTTTTCTTGGAAAAAAAAACACTCTTTTGCTCACAATCACATTGCAAATGATGTTCACAGGCTTTTCTGGCACCCCATACAAACTCAGGAGGAGGTTCCCAGACATATAACAAACGTGCACACAAAGCTGAGAAAGGTGCAGTACCCCATCTAGGCCAAGGGAGACCCCCGCTGAAACAAACCCACTACTGTGGAGGGCAGCAGATAGAGTGACAACTAGAAAACATGTCAGACAAAACAGTGTTGTTCTCCAGGTGTACTTTGATATAGGCTCTGTTTGGAGGCTTGTAAATGTCAAATTCATGGCGGTGAAAACACGTTTCTTCTCAGTTCTTCCTGATGATTTTTAAGTAGGTGTTTTACTATTTTTCCCACTGAAGGACTCTGGTTGCACTTCCTTTTTTGCAGGTATAAATATTTAGTCGCTGAGCACAATCACGCTGCAAAGAATGCGAAATGGTGTTTAAAGGAGCAGCTATAGTGACAAGAAGTCTTGCTGACAGTTAAGGGAACTGTGTGTCCTGATTGTACAGGCACAAGAAGCATACAATGATAAGTCACAGTAAGCAAAGTGTTTCTATTATGACTGCCACAGTGCATAAATGTCATTTATTTTTCCCAGCTGGTTTTCTGTTTAGCAGCACTGTGGGCTGAATCTCATGTCATAGGGCTAGCATACACTTAAACACATTCACACTTAATCAGGCAATTTTGAGTTTCCAATCAAAGTGGCAAAGACATGCAGAGGATGAGTTATAGTTCTAATGTAAGATACAAATAATTAAACACTGGTAGTGAACGGTTCCTCAGAGCAAGATAAAAAATGTCCACAGAGACACTGTTATGGCTACAGTCCACAGGCTCTGCTCTACCTGTCTGCGAGGTACTGTGACAGATGTTGTGCTGCTGCCATGGCAAAGTTGTGCACAGCTCGTGACCTCCAGCAGAGTACTGCACTGGTCCTCGCTGTAAGCAGCAGCCTGAAGAAGGGTAGAATGAAGAGGGGGATGGTCACATCCGAGCTCTTTCTCTTTGCAATCTGGAGTTGTATGTTCGGGACACAGTGTTCCAGGCATCCATATACCGGTCCATACACATGGCGATACATTTCTGTTAGGGACAAAGCAAAAGATTAAAAGTCCACACATAGGGCAAAACTGGAAGATTATATTTTTAAAGGGCTATAATTTACAGAGAGATGCCAAGATCCAGAAGTGGGCAGTGATATACTGCTCCTGGTGTTGTGCCATAAGCTGCTTCTGGTGTCCAACTACTGCCGCTGGATGACATGCCTATTGTATTCGAACACACATACCCATTTAAAAAATGGCAGGAGCCACTTAATATAGGTCAGTGATCAAATTGTGACATTACTGTCTGCATGTGTAAAGCTGACAACATTTACCTATATTTACTGCACCTGTAATGTCATAAATATATATTTTTATTGTCTTGATTTCTACCTATACTGTCAGC
>VUQH01026083.1:12426-22913 GCA_015106775.1 Etroplus canarensis
CCTATACTGTCAGCGCAATGCATGAAACAGCAGCGACTGTAAAACTGGCATAAGGCACAACACTAGGAGCAGCAATCCATTTACAGCTCATCAGTATTAATTAAGCAGCCAATTATTCTCCTGATTACTTGTTTCACAAACATAAAAATGTGAGAAATCTATCATTATCACGTTTGTTCTTTGCTCTAAGCAGCCATCCAAAGATGAAGGTTCTCATCATACTATCAACAAAAAGAAAACTCATGTCATCTAATGGTCTTTCTAAATCAGAAAGGAAATCAGTTGGTTTTGGGCCAACCCGTACCTGCTCAGAGTTGTCCAGTGTGCTTCCAGGTTTGCCTATGCACTTCTTGAAGCATTTATCTGTCATTCTCTGAAATATGCAACACAATACTTTATTTGCATTTACTAACAAAAGCTCAGTTGCTCTTACAACAGCAGCTCTGAATCATTTATGTGAACTCGGTCTAAAGCGTCTGCTTGAGTCAACAGCATTCCAATGACAGCTGATACGTTTGTTTCATAAATGTGGTGACATATGACGGACTGTGTACATATAAGCATACTGACACGATTAATAAACATTACTGCAGGTTAAACCAGACTTCCATAAGATGGGTGAATGGCAAACACAACGTAAAGGTAAAAACGCGACGTACAGATGCACTGTGTTTATTTAAACCTCTGTGTGAAGTCAGTAGCTTAGCAGCCGTGTCCATTGATTTACCTGCAGCAGCTCCTGTGCGTTAGCCACCGCAATCTGGACCTTGACCTGCTCCATGATGGTCCCAGTGTCCACTTTACCGCCGGACCCTCCTGCTGAGAAGTCTGAACCAAACCCGTCCATTTCTGCCGCGGTCTTTCTTTCAAATCGCAACTTTACGGAGTTTCTTTGAATACACGTGCAAACGACCACCGCTAGCTTTAGCCGGCGTTAGTTTCCGATGCCCTTGACAGAAGCGAAAGACTAGTATACGTCATTTCCGTATAAGGTGCTCAGTACCATGGGAAATGTAGGATTTTTTCTTAGGCTTTAGCATAGGCTGTGGAGAAAGGTCCCTGGTTCGTTTCCATGGACGAGAGTGGGGGAGGGGGCACAAGCCCCTCTAACCATGGAGGGTTGCACCAGAAAGGGCATCCGGCGTAAAACCTGGATTACCGATGCGGATTAATGACGACCCCTTGGTGGAGAATTCAGTTCAAGTTTATTTACATCGCGCCAGTTCACAACAAAAGTTGTCTCAAGGCGCTTTACACTGTGAGGTAAAGACCGTACAGCATTAAAGAGAAACCCCCAACTATCAGACGATCCCCATGAGCAAGCGCCTGGCGACTGTGTAAAGGAAGAACTCCTTTTTAACAGGAAGAGACCTTCCGCAGAACCAGGCTCAGGGAGGGGCAGCCATCCGCCTCAACCAGTTGGGGGTGAGGGGAAAGAATACAAGAGAGCAGCTGAAAGGTACATTCAGAGTAGGCTGTGACGATGGCGATAGGGGACCAGTTCTCAAGAAACCAAAAGTGGGACCAAGAGATTATTTGTGTGGAACACAACATGCAATCTGTAACTCATGTATATATCATATGTAGCTGGATTTTAAAAATAGCACACAACAGAATATAGATGTTCAGTTTTGCTGTTCTCATATGGCAGTCTGTTTACAGTTAAGTATTCCCTCTTTCTATCATAAAGAAAGAATAAATGAAACTGAGGGTGAGCCCAGGATTGTATATACAAAGAAGAAACTAATAGATCAGATAGATCAAGTCACTTTCCGGGGCATTACAAGTGTTCATACACCGATCAGGCATAACATTATGACTACTGACAGGTGACGTGAGTAACACTGAATAACTCTTCATCGTGGTACCTGTTAGTTGGTGGGATATAGTACACATCAAGTGTCCTCAAAGTCCACAAAGTTGATGTGTTAGAAGCAGGAAAAGTGGGCAAGCATAAGGATTTGAGAAAGTTTGACAAGACCAAATTGTGATGTCTAGACAACTGGGTCAGAACATCTCCAAAACTGCAGCTCTTGTGGGGTGTTCCCAGTCTGCTGTGGTCTTTATCTATCAAAAGTGATCTGGAAGCAACAGTGACAACAGAGTCATGGACAACCAAGGCTTATTGATGCTCAGGGGAGCAAAGGCTGGCTTATGTGGTCCGATCAAACAGACAAGCTGCTGTAGCTTAAATTGCCGAATAAGTTAACGCTGGTTCTGATAGAAGGGTGTCAAAAAACACAGTGCATACATATAGAACAACAATTTACATCAATAAACATTGGTAATTTAGAGTACATTTGTCCAAATTCATTGTTCAAGTTAGTGGATTTCACCCTCCAAATCACTCCATGTCCTAAAAATGACATAAAACATAATTTTAGAGATTATAGAGAACATGTTTACTTTATCAGTGCGTCAGACCAAGTTGACTGGTTATGAAGTGTTAATACTGTAACTACAGACTGACTATTACTGTAGCTTCTACATTCTTTCAGCTACACTAACAAGCTGACTGACTCCCAGCCACACTCGATCAGGTCATGGCCAGGAGAGCTGCATACACTGGGCTGCTCTGCTAGGCTAGGCAGCTTTAACTAATATTAAACATGAAATTAAACAACAGAAATCATGTGATGCTCATGGAAGTTACATTATTCAAGTGCCTCTCCCCCACAGTTAAAGCTAGACTAGCAGCACTTATTTAGCATTATATTTAATCCTTATCAGCTCCACTCAGCACTGTCTTGCTTCTTTTAACCCTTTCCTTTCCTCTTTTTTCTTTTTCACAACCAGAAGGGTAACACCTCCTCATTTTCATTGATTGGTTTCCATTCTTGCGCTCTACAGTCATTGGTTTAAATAAAATCATGCATGCCACTTGTATCAGTAGTGAGTGGAGTTAGGTGGGGTCCTGATGTCACTGCAACTTTGCAAATTGCCACAGCTGTAAGCCTGGGGCCCAAAGCAGTTACCTGCCTTGCCTGGTGGCAAGCAGTGCCTCTGATTAGGGTAGCCAGGAACTGTTCATATACCATATTTAATGAAATTCTATAAGATGTAAATAACTCAGCACCATTTGAAATTTCCCCACATTTCAACCCTCAAATCTCAGCAAGTCTACAATTATTTTATGGTAAATGAGTTTTGCTTGGAGTATCAGACTTAAGAGTGCATTATTTTCTTAATTTTTATTTAGTATTTATGATTCCCATGGTATAAAAAGGCTTACAAATGCAATCTTAGTTTTCTATCGCTTGCATTAAAAAAATGTTTACTATACTGCATAATAAAGATAACTGAGCAAGACTTCACTAGAGATATGTTTTCTTTGCAGAAACAGAGAAAAAGAATTGGATTTCCTAACCTACACTGTAATGGTTCAAAAGCACAAAGGCCAAAAAATGTAAATAATTCAAATGTAATAAATCTGTCCTCTCTTCATCCTTCCCATCACCCTGAAGGCAACCTTGATTTCTTTGCTCTTTTAATTTCCACCATCCTCTGTCACATCTTCTTGCTTACTATCTGCTACACAGACAGACCCCGCTACAAGAATGAAACATACTGAATTATTCTGCTTACAGCGTGATACCGTTTTAAACCTTTTTAGTGCTTGTATATTATTTTCTTTAAGGGCAGCTGTGGCTCAAGACGTAGAGCAGGTCGTCTTCCAACAGGACGGTTGGCGTTTCGATCCCTGGCTTCTCCAGACTGCATGCCGAAGTGTCCTGGGGCAAGATAGCAAACTTCAAATTGATCCAGAGGCATGCATCGTAGTGTGAATGTTTGCATGATAGTTAAATGTGCTTAAAGGCATAGAATAAAAGCGCTGTATGAATGTGTGTGTTAATGGGTGAATGCAGCTTGTAGTAAAAAGTGCTTTGAGTGCTCAGTTACAGTGGAAAAGTGCTATATAAGCACCAATCCATTCACTATTTAAAGCACATCAGAGGTCAAATCAGATCATCAAGCTACATCTTATCTGTGTTTATGAATCTGTAACACTAAAATTACAGTACTCTGGTTGAGTTGCCCTGATAGCTGTATGTTAAATGCATTGGATTAAAGTAGGTTTATGGCGTGTACAGTTTTGTGACATATAATTTCATTTTCTGTTTAGTGTTCCCTTGACATTACTGGACATAAAGGTTACAGATGTCTGCCTGTTTGTTTCTAGCTAAATATGGTTTCCAGCTAAATATGTTTGTGTCTGTGTGTATTTTGTGCTAAAAGCAGTATCATTATGGTATTCTGAAATGCCATTTCATCAGCCTGAAAAGCACTGGCTTTCTCAGAATGCATTGCTTAGGTTACCTCATTCACACAGATTAAGAACCACTGGTTCAGCATACAATAAAGTTGAATGATTCTTGCGTTAGACCTGCTAAGCTTTCAGTTGAAACTGCTATCAATATAAATGATTGCTTGGAATAACTTTTAGTTGCCACTATGAGCTTGACTTGTGTCACCTCTTGCAGATGATTTGGAGAGGGACTTGGGTCTATTAACGCACCTGGCATTTCATGATGTTAAGTTGATAAGCACATAGTGTCATATGTCACATTGGCTCACTGTCTTTAACATCCGACAGCTAAAGCATTCTAAACCTGTTAGCTGTGCTCTGCTCACCTTTCTTTTCTTTTTTTTTTGTGCTTTCTTAGGGAAAGGCATGACTCAGAGTCACGTGGATAGAATCAATTAAATTCTGAGTGCAGGGTGGATTCAACTATTGATCTCCATATAAAAGGGCTGAAAATATCATCAGAGAGCCTCCACTATTTTTTCAAATCAAAGTTCAACTCAAATGAATCATTGAGGGAATTTAATAATGACACTAATTACTTAGAAATAGAAAAAAATAACAAATAAAAGCAAACTTTTAATTCCAGGTTTGCAAGGCCCCCTCCCACCATTAGTTTTGTGGGTAGTCAGTCCCACTTTTCCCCTGACTCCAAGCCCTTGCTTGTCATCACCATGGTCAGCACATTACCCATCATCATGAAAGTACTTAAAAACATCCATTTGCCCACACACCCTGCATGACAACCACATGGTGGAGCTGTTATCCACCGAATGTAACTTGGAGTCTAATCTTTGAGCTACACAAAATGGACAAAAGTATTGAATCACCTACATATTACACCTACATGAGCTTTGATGACTTCCCATTTTAAATCCATAGGCAATGTATAGCAACTATAACGGCTTCTGCTTTTCTGGGAAGGTTTTCTACAAGATTTTAGAGTGTGTCTGTGTGGAATTTTTGCCGATTCAACCAAAAGAGCATTTTGAGGTCAGACACTGATATAGGACTAAAGGGCCTGGTTTGCAATCTCCATTCTGGTAATCCCAAAGGTGCTCTATGGGGTTAAGGTCAGGGCTCTGTGTGGACCTGTCAAGTTCTTCCACACCAAACTCCTCCAACCATGCCTGTGGCCCTTGCTCTGTACACTGGGCACACAGTTTTTGTGCCAATTTTAATGCCAGAAGAGTTCTGGAACTCCACAGCTACTGAATCAGCAGACAATTGGCCACATTCACGCACTATGTGCTTCAGCGCTCAGTGACCCCTCTCTGTAACTTTGTGTGGTTCGCCACATCATTGCTGCATTGCATTTCTATTTAGTCTATCGGTGGTGTTACTCTAAAGGAGGAGCATTTCTGTCACTCTGCTTGTTTAAATGGAAAAATACGTTTCAAGCGTTAGGACTAAATGTGTCAGCTAACCTTGGTAAGTAGGTCATTAATTAAAATATTTACTGCAGACTAAAATAAAAGCAGGGGTTAACTACAGAAATAGATAGTCAGAAGAATCTTCATACTGTTTGGTGTTGAGCCCCAGGGTTAAGGATGGCCTTTCCGAGGACCCCCAGCTTGGTGTTTCAGACTTGATGACCTCACTGAGAAGACCACCTGCCTAGAGTGAACAAATAAGCGGTACAGTGAGTATGCAGTCAACAATGGCATGACGGTTACTGTCATCTAAACAGATGCTTAATGAGTGCTTCATTGCAGTACTAGGGGGGTGTTGAGAAATAATTGTATGGGGCCTAACAATAATTAACGACCAGTCATACAATGCTTGCACTCGCACTCATGCAAATACACACACACAAACACAGAGTCCTCAGACCAGTTTGGCTTCCAGCCCTGGAAGTTGAAAGGGGGAGGGGAGGATTGGGTTAAAGCACAGCAAAATGAATTAACCCTAGATTACAATCATGAGTTCATTAATCTAATCTGCTTAAATTCTTAATCTTCTTTAGGCACACTTGTGTGTATGAAAGCATTTGGCTCAAGGAGGCTTCAACAAGCACCGGCCACAAGGGTTATAAGCATGTGAACTAACCTTGAATGTGTTTATTGGTGTCAAACTTTGAGGTGTTGCACCAGGCTGTTAGGTTACTCCAGGACGCTTCAGTCTAGTGTATAAGAAACAGACATTTGGTAATTTGAGAAATGAGAGGCTCTGAAATGTAAATCCATTGTCAAGGAAATGACAGGAAAGGAAATAGTGGATAAAAGGGAAGATGACTCAAAAGTACTATGCTCTCATTCACACAAACCCTGACAGCTAAGAAACAACAGCAGTTTGTAATCTTCAAAAGCAGCTGCTGAGTGACACTAAGAGGGAGTCAAAAACAGGGAGAGAGGCAGAAGAAACCTGAGAAGTGTGGCACCCACTTTGCTCCTGGTGTTGGAGTTTAGTCTGCTGGATGCACAGACAAGCTCCTCCAGTCAGTCTGATGAGAGGGGAGGAAATATCCTGCATTGTTTAAATAAAGATTATTCTTCAAATATTTAAACTTCCACTGATCATTAAAGAATACATGTTCAGCATTTTGTCTTCTTTGTCGACTTTGCTTTTTCACAGCAGACATTGTGGCTCTAATAACATGAACCAAAACTCAAATCCATTTAAATGCCCCAGTAAACCAAAGAGATATGTTGAACAATACCCAAGCCTTGAAACTGGCACACCTTAATAGAATAAATTCTTAATGTCATTTCACATGTGAACATGTTGGGGCATGTCCCAATATAGACTGGCGCACAGACAAGAGACTTCATTCCTAAAGCTTCTCAATTTTATCTATTAAAAATGACTGTTTAGAAAACGACCATCAAATGAACATCTTCATAAAATGTTCATTTGTAAATGTTAACACTAGTTTTAAGAGCTTCAGTGGTGTGTCATGTGTTTACCCAGCCCATGAGTATAGGCAGGCTGACTTGGCTGATTCATAACTGACCTGCTCCATATCCCCATAGGCTGCTTGGAACCAAAGGACATTCTTTATGAATTCTTGCAAACCTCACAAGTACTTAATTCCTGAAGAAAATGCCAGGAATTCAGCTGAAGAAACAATCTCATAGCCCTCAGAAAGACTTAACCTGCAATCATATGATCATTAAGACTGTTACGTGGGGCTCGCTGGTCCGGTGCTGCAGGGGAGTGAATGATGATAAAATATGATCAAAGGCTATGTTATCTAAAGTTGCATGAAAATCCTATAAGAACATCAAAACACCATTTTCTTACACATTGTGAATATTTTATAATCTGATTGAAGCATTTTTACTTTATGATCAAAATAACCTAATGCTTAGAAGCTTCTTGCTGAGATTTTTATTTTCGTCAGCATTTGTGACAGATTTCATTGTATGCTTTCATGCAGTTTCCACCCCAGGATTAATAAAGTATTCTGATTCTGATTATTCTGTTTCTGATTAAATTTGCATAAGGCATAATTCAGTAGTTGACTGAATAAACAAAAACAGGAAAAATTAAATCATTTAGACAGCATTTTTGTGTGGTTTCGGGTCAGAATTGTCTGAGGGTTGTGATGGGTGTGCTGAATAGATTCATGACTTCTTTCTCTATGTTCTGAATATAAGTGATATGCTATGTATCTTCTTCCAACTTCCTTTCAAGTAAAACTGAGCTTCATTCATAACTTTAAAACTCTATCCTTTATTTTTAAAATTGCAAAAATACATCTGTGGTTTGAGTTTACACAGTAACAATTGGGTTATTTCAGCACAGCATATGCTGTCTTATATTGGTTCTTGGTTTATTTATTCAGTCAAATTCATTTTTACTCAGTTTGAATTTAGAATGATGATAAGCTGATTGCTATATAAAATATGGTATTCAAAACTGTAGAATATTAATATAGTGTTAACTAAAAAGAAGTGACATCCATATAAAGTGTTAAAGAATCCAACAACACTGAGCTAGAACATTGCTTTGTCTTACAGGTTTGTTTTTAACCCTTCCTTTACTAAGTCTTTAGACTACTTTATATTGTATTGTCTGAAAAGTGCTATAAAAATATAAACTATATAAACAAAAGCATTGAGGCATACCTCTTAATCATTGAATTCAAGTGTTTCATTCAGTCCCATTGCCACAGCTATATAAAATCAAGCACCTAGCCATGTGGACTGGCTTTACAAACATTTGTGAAAGAAAGAGCTCGTTGAATTCAAGTGTGGAATTATATGGAGATGCCATCATTGCAACAAGTCAGTTTGTGAAATTTCTTTCTTCCTAGACATTTTACAATCTACCATAAGTGGTATTGTTGCAAAGTGGAAGTGTTTAGAAACCACAGCAAGTCAGCCATGAAGTATAAGACCATGTAACGTCACAGAGTGCTGAAGAGCATAGTGCGTAAAAGTCACCAATGTTCTGCTGACTCAATAACTGCAGAGTTCCAGTCCTCCTCTGGCATCAACATCAGTGCATAAACTGTGTACTGGGAGCATCATGGCATAGGTTTCCATAGGTGAGCAACTGCATCTAAGCCTTACATCACCAAGCTCAACGTCAAGCATTGAATGGAGTGGTGTAAAGCAAACTGCCACTGCACTCTGGAGCAGTGGAAGCATGTTTTGTGGATTGAAAAATCCCAGTTCGCTATCTGGCAGTCTAAGGAATGAATCTGGTTTTGGCTAATGCCTGGAGAACTTCACCTGCCTGATTGCATTGTGCCAACTGTGAAGTTAAGTGGAGGTGGGATAATGCTATGGTGCTATTTTTCTGGGGTTCTCCTGGGCTCCTTGAAGCGAAGTGAAATCTTGATTCTTCAGCTCACCGAGATATTTTGGACAATTCCATACTTCCAGACTTTGTGGGAAAATTTCGGGGAGGGCATTTTCTGTTCCAGCATGACTGTGCCCTAGTGCACAATGCAGTGTCTATAAAGGCATGCTTGGACGAGTTCAGCGTGGAAGAGCTTGGCTGACCCGCACAGAGCCCTGACCTTGGCCTCATCAAACACCTTTGGTATGAACTGAATAGTAGATCTGGAGCTGGGCCCTCTCGTCCTAAATTGATGTCTGACCTCAGATAGCTCTTCTAGATGAATGGGCAAAAATTCTTAAAGATGCACTCCAAAATCCTACAGAAAGCCTTCCCTGAAGAGTAGAAGAGTGGATTTAGAATGGGATGTCATAAAAGCTCCTGTAGGTGTAATGTGTGCACAATGACCTTTTTCCCTATAGTGTTCATTGTTACTGGTAAAGGAGATTTTTCTTCTTCATGCAAAATTCAAGGAAAGGCAAGGACGGAGCAGGGAGGTGAAACAGACGGTGACAGGTGTCTCACTGCGATGGTTTGTGACAATAATGATAGACACTGATCCAGGTTGGCTGGAGAAGAAAGAAGGGCTCTGCGCTCATGTGTGAGCCCATTGGACAGCCGCCGCAGAAATGGGAGGAGCCGGAGCAAACAGCACCACCGCTGCCTCGTCTCCTTCTCTCCGCACTGCTCCACCGCAGCACACAGAGCTGCTAACTTCTTATTTCGTTTCTCTTGCGGGGTGGAAACTCAGATTTTTGGCGACAAACAAATGGCTCAGCCCTCTCCCGGAAGTTTAGGATATGATACAGTTTTAAACTCGGACGGCGGATTCGTCTAAAGTGTGCCACAACTTCAAACCAGTTCGTCGACGGAACAAGTTGCAGCCGAGATAAAGAAAGGAATCCGGATCAGCCGCGCCGCTGACGAGGTAAGAGTCGGTCCTCCTGAAAGCATCGACCATCGGGAGGCTCGTTTGGCATTTGTACTGACTGTAGTCGCAGGCTGTAACGCAGGCTGTAACCCGGGCTCCTTTGATGTCGGGTGCTTTGTGGCAGCCCGGATGCTTTGCAGGCGGCTGCTAACTTGGAAGGAAAGTTGGGAGCATGCTGCAGTGCCGAGCGGAGTCTCACGTTTTACTGCACAAAACGAATCGAATTTCACGCCGAGTCCCTCCACGGAAGCCCACCGTCCCTCTTTCAGCCGGAATGAATAGCCGACTTAAATTTATCTGCTGTTGAAACAATAGGGGCTTTAAAGCGGAAAGATATTTATTTGGTCGTTTTTCAAGTTATATGTGAGTTCTTTGTTCGCCCGCCGCGCTGTGCCATGATGAATGGCTCATTTAAAAAAAAAAAAAAAAAAAAACAAAAAAAAAACCATTTTTTTTTTTAAAAAT
>VUQH01026084.1:4596-20602 GCA_015106775.1 Etroplus canarensis
ACTGTTGGCGCTGTCATTAAGGCTGACGCTGCTGCCTCCGCCACTGCTGCTCCTTCCTCGGCCGCTGCCTGACGACGCTGACCTGCCGGGTGGCCCTTCCCTCAAAAGCAGGCCGTGATGGTCTTTAGAGTTTCTCTGGTTGTAGCGTGTGTCGCTGAACCACTTCTTTATTGCTCGTTTGGAGAGTTTGGTGACCTGCATGAGGCGCGAGATCTCTGCCTCGGTGGCAAACTGCCGCCGGCTGTAGCTCGCCTTCAGCTCCGCCAGCTGCTCTTTGGACTTCTTTGGTTTGCTTGTGGTCGAGTCCAAACCAAGCGACGCCCCAGCCGACGAAGACGACATCTCGACGTTCGATTCAGACGACGAGGGCTCGGCGGCTTTGGGCTGGCTGCCGGGGACACCGGTGACCGTCAGCGTGATGGGAGAGGCGACGGGCACCGTGCCGCCGTTCCCGGCCACCTGAGTGAGGACAAGGCCTGGCTGTCCAACAATCTGGCAGGTCTGGAAGATGTTCTGCAGGCCGTTTGTGGCAGCGGCGATGTTGGCGGGGATGACGGTGATGGTTTGGGGGACGGTCTGCACGGTGCCATTGAACTTCTTCCTCCGCGCCTCCTCCACCTGCAGAGAAGAGCAGCAGAGAGACAAAGATAAGAATGATGTTGCCAAATTTTAAAAGGCAGTCCATTGTCAGGAAACAGGAGATACAGCAGATCTACCTGAAGGTCTCGTCACTTCTCAGGAGCGTGAGAGGGAGCATTCTTTTCATCTTAACATCCACAGAGGCCTCATTTGTACAAATTTAAATAAAGTGTAAGAGCTCCTGACTGGCCTGTGTAAAGTTGGGGCTGATTACACAAACTGCTCATTATCAGGATGTGAGGAGCAACGTGCCGGATCTGCCTGAATGCATTTCTCACGATGGGAAAACGATTTAACTGATGGTACAGTGTGTTTCTTTTGAACTTTTTTCACAGTCCTAGCAACTGTTGGAAGTAGGACGGTCTTTCCTGAAATGATGATCGCAAGTTTTTAAGGTCTTTAAGCTCCTGCTGCAGAAAAGACATTTTCCCCAGAATAAAAGGGAAACATCAGCTCAGAGTTCCTATGAGAGCTTGAACACAAACAGAAATGAAATGACTCGGCCAGTGTGCTTCCACCTGACCCCACAATCTCATAAATGCTATCAGACGTGCTACCCATCATAGGTATTAACCACTCCAAGTTTGGTAAAGATCCAGCAAGCCAGTCAGCTCCTGCAGCGCTAACAAGATTTGTAATGAGCGAGCGGCCTGAAAACGTGACGCCTCTGCGACAGAGACACAAACGTACGAAGCTCCTCCCACAGGCTGAGCTCAGCTGTAAGTGGCTATAAAGGGACTGCAGATGCAGCTGCTCCAAGCAGCAGACTTCTTATACATGTTGTGAACAAGACATAGTATTTAAAATGTTACTGAAATGTCAAATTGATCAGAGATGAAAATTTTCCTCAGTAAAAAAGAAAAATCAGCCGCAGCCACAACAAAATACAACCAGAACATTTTCCACAAGTCTGAAGGAGAGGGGCTAGAAAGCAAAACAGTCACATCAGGGAGGGAACTTTATGCAACAAGTCTATAAAAATTAATTTATGATGCAACTTGATGAATGAGTTGAGTGCATTAAAGAGCTGCTGCTCGTTTTTAAAAGGGGAATAAACTCAAGAGAGTTCAACACTTGAAAGGTTTGCCGTCAATCACTTTGTCTCAAATGTTTACCGTTTTAATGGACAAGCAACTTTACTCCATCTCCCACATGAAAGTTGCACCAACATTTGCCATGTTATTGTAATAACTCATTACAGAGAAGCTTCACCAAACTTGGGTGGGTATACACTCCCCGAGACCCAAATATGAACTGCTGGGTGTTACATGGAAAAATGTTAAAATTGGCCAAATTTTATACACGACACAAATATCACTTCAGTGTCTACTTTTATACCTACCACGTAAAGAACAAAGCCCAAGTCCACATGAAGACAGAAACACAGTATGGACAGAAGCGTTGGGCCACACCCATTCAGGTGTTTCATTGCAACAAGTGTGTAAAAGAAATTATCAAGCACCTCGCCATGATTTCTGCCTTTACAAACAACTGTAAAGTAGCAGGTTGCTCTAAAGAGCTCAAAGAACTCCAGCATGGCACTTATAATAACACGGTCTGCTAAGTGCTGAGGCGCCAACACTCAGCTGACTCAGCAACTGCAGAGTTCCAAACCTCCTCTGACATCAACATCAGCACAAAAACTGTGTGTCGGGAGCTTCATGGCATGAGTTTCCATGGGTGAGCAGCTGCACGCAAGCCTTCCATCGCCACGCACAACGCCAAGCATCAGATGACGTGATGTAAAGCACGCCACCAAATGTGTTCTGTGATAATTCTCTATGTGGCAGTCTAATGGATGAGAATGTTACCTGACTGCATCGTACAGGAGGGATAATGCTGCGGGGTTGGCCTGGGCCCCTTAGTTCCACTGTAGGGAAATCTCATCAAAACATTTCGGACAATTCTTTGCTTCCCGGTTTGTGGAAGAAGCTTTTCTGTCCCAGCGTCACTGCGCCCCAGGTATGGTTGGATGAGAACTTGACTGGCCAGTCCAGGACGCCAACACCTTTGGCACGAGCTAGAACCAGGCCCTCTCATCCAGCAGTGTCCGACCACATAGTGCTCTTTTGGTGAATGTGGAAAAATTCCAACAGACTCCCCAAAATCTTGTAGAAAGCCTTTGCAGAACAGTAGAAGTTGTTATAGCTGCATATTAATGTCTAGGATTTAGAATGGGGTGCCACAGAAGCTCCTGTAGGTAGAAAGTGTAGATGGCCCAATACTTTTGTCCACACAGCATAAAATATATCCGGATTTTCCCCCAGATTCCATGTTCCTTTTCCAGCTTTTAATGCATCAACAGTAACCTTCAGTAATCCTGAGGAGCAGAAAACATTCATAAAACCTCCTCAGCACATTAGTTCGTGTCTTGAATTTACCCACATCTGATCCGGTTGCGCTGGCCGGGCAAATGTTGTCTTTCACGGGTGAGAGGCAACATGTCCAGTTTTTTAAAATAACCCTGGCTGGATCATTTCAAAACTGGACAGATTCGAAACTGAAGAGATTGTTTTGAGTGACGACAGAAAAGTAATCAGCAGCTTCTTAAATATCGGGGTGTGATCTTCTGTGTCACACGCAGTCTTTTTGGGTGCTGGGAAACAAATTACTGAAAAGAAAGGGGTCATCCTCTACCAAGTCCCACGAGATTTGCAGAGGGCCGACTGCAAACTGTCCTGGGGTGAGAGCGGACCGGCTGAGAGTCCCCGGGATCATCCAGACCAACTAATGCTGACCATTGCCCGCACAACCTGTGACATCAACACAGCCCTGCAACAATTTATACCACGCTGGACGCGCTGCAGCCTGATCCCGAACAACAGGCATAAATCACAACCAGGAGACGTTGGAAAAGGAAATCAGACGACCGAAGAGGGTTTTTTTTTTTTTTTCCCGCAGCTGATGAAGCATCTCCCTCTGCAGAGACCGACCGGCCTGCGTACACAAAAACTGAGAGGTGCGCCACCAGCTGAACTGACACTAGAGCGTGCAGCCAGTCGCATGTATGACAGCAGCAGGTATAAACTACCTGTCAGAAAGCTGCAGGCAGCTGTTAATAATCCACAGGTTCACCTACACAAATGTTGTGAATTTCACTTCCTCTAGGTGGAGGCTGCTGCCTGGAGGCTTTTTTTGGAATCTGAACTAAACAGCGAGCGGCTGAGCGTTTAAGGATGGGTGAAAAGCACGAGGTGTGCTTCATCTACAGCAGTGACAGGTCACAATATAAGGCAGCATTTTCAACCGATCCTGCCATACACCACGCTTCTCAGTACGTCCGTAGCGCCCCTCTTAAGATCACCGCATGCCATTACATGCTGGACTGAGCCAAACGCTGCTGTCACGTTTGTAGTTGGTTCAGAACGCTGCTGTCAGACTCCTGACTGCGACACAGAAGCGTGATCACACCTCGCCTCTTCTTAACGTGTTACACTGGCTTCCCGTGAAGCTCAGGATCCAGTTTAAAATGCTGTTGCTGACAGACATGCCTGAACGGGCTCGCGCCGGATTATCCATTGGATCTTTTACAATTTCAAACCCCATGCTGCTCGCTCAGGGCCGCTGATCAGCCGCTTTCATAGCAACTCTCAATTCCAAACTGGCTTCTACAGCTGAGCGGGTGTTTTCAACTGCAGCTCTGAAACTCTGGAATCACCTGCCGCCTCAGATCAGAACTGGTCAGTGTTCATTTCTCTTTGCTTTTCCCCCCAGGTGGGGACAAGCCCTCTCACCATGAAAGGTTGTGTCAGGAAGGGCATCCGGCGTAAAACCTCTGCAGCTGAAGACTGACAATAAGATACCACCAGTAAAACTGAGGCTGCACCCTCAGCTGCTCGCTTGTATTCGCCCAAGGGCTCGCCACAGCAGATTCATCCGGCAGAGGTTTTACACTGGATGCCCTTCCTGATGCAACCCTCTATTGGGAGGGGGGGGGCTTGTGTCCCCACCTGGAATCAAACCAGGGACCTGACACTTGCAAGGTGAATGTGTAAAGCACTACACTACAGGGACACTTCGGTATCATCTTATTACTACATTGTTTCATCGTTCTAAAATTATTTTTATACTTAAATTACTTTTGTTCGTTTTGATGTTCTTTTCTGCTATATTAAAAAACTGTGATATACAACTTGACTTAATAGCCACTGATCCATGTAACTGGTGAGCTAGTTAAACGTCAGCATCTCACATAAAGCGGGGGAAAAATTCAGAGATGTGGATGACAGGATGAGGGATGTGGAGTAATATTTTCATGCTTCTGGCAGAAAACAGGCTGTAGCCACTGTAAGTCAGATGTGACCGATTTAGCTTCGTATGTGTTTTAACCAGAAACTTCAGACTGTTAAATGACGTTTCATACGTGGACTTTAGCCTAAAGTTGTTCTGTGAGAAGCTTTTCATGGTGCGCATGTCAAACGAGGCAGAATTTAATAAAAATGGGTGGATGCTGACAGGTTCAGAGAGGATCTTTGTAAGGTGCTTTGCTCTGGAAACTTAACTTTACCTCCCATCAGGACTAGATGAAAGGTCAGCGTTGGAGAGGCTGGAGGCTGAGTCTCAGACACTTCATGGTGACTGCGTTCACTTTTAAAGCTTGTCATTTGTTTGCTGCGTGTACATGGTGAAGGGTGGTTATAAAACTTATAACATTTATGACATTTTACAGCTTAAACAAAAGGGCAGATTAGCTGGTAATGAAAACACTCAGCTGCAGACTGGACCAGGATGCAGCAGGAAATGAATCCATCTGGTTGCTAACCTGCCTGTGCTGACCTGATGATGATATAGCTGTATTACTGACAAAGTATGTCTGAAAGTCCATAAGAATATGACTGAACCGCCTGCTGCTGCAGAGTCCACTTTTAATTTTTTAATACCTTTGAAGGCCTTTTAGAGGAAATGAATTGAGTGCTCTCCAAGACCTGCAGATACCCGTTTGGCGAGCTGAGGTGACTCATCTCTCAGGCTGCTGCTTATCCCCTCTGACACACAAACTCGGGATTTTTAATCATATTAGCGCTCCTGCAGTCTGTACGCCTCTTTGTGCGAGAGACCGATGTGACACGGTAACTAGGAAAACATCAGAACGCTAACAGCGGCCGGAGCGAGTTTTGTGTGTGTGTGTGTGTGAAGGCGTCTCATGAAGCACCGACCTCCTCCGGTGTCCAGCTGACTCCGTGTTTGAGCCTCTGAGCAGAAAACCAGACCTTGATCTGCTCCTCGCTGAACTTCGTCTGCGACGACAAGCCTGTGATCTCCGACACCGAGGGATACGGAAACCTGCGACACAGAAATGGATTTTTAAAAGTAAGAAGAAGTAAACAGCAGAGGGATTACACTGAGTGGAAACTGAAAAACATTTCAGTCTACAGTATAAGTTAATCCTGTGGAGCGCAAACGTTCAGTTCCACTCATGGCCACTTGAGGCAGGCTCCAAAAGTGAGTCAATCCCCATAGAGATCCAACTTCACAACAGAAATAGCTGTACAGTGGGTGATTCCCTGTTAAACCTTACACAGGCTTAAAGTTTGGGGCGTGGCTGCTTACACCGACAGGTGGATGCCAACAACGCCTGCTGGAGCTGCTAGCTGTCAACTTGGTTTCATTAAACCGGACCAAAGTCAAGCTCTTAACTCTGCAGCCACCTTGGATTCAGTTTCAGGCATTTATATTCACACCTGGTATAAAATGCTAAAAAGATTATGCCGTCACTCCAGGTTGCTCATTTCTCGACTGAGTACCGTTGGCTCCTCCCTAGTATTTCCTCCAGGGGTCGCCACAGAAAATGAATGCACATTGGTAATTTGGCACAGATTTTAGGCCAGATGCTCTTCCTGACACAACCCTCTCGTGGTGGGCGGGACCTGAACCAGGGACGTTTTGCTTGTGAGGCAAATGTGCAACCCACTGGCTGGGCAATTCAGGTGGGTATTAGCACCGTGGTTCCCGAAAGCTAAAAGTGACCAAGTTTAAAACAGAGGGTGGAGTTATCGGCTAATGTTCTGTATGCTGTATGAGTGCATCACACCAACAGTTGCCAATTAAAGCTAAGAAACAAATAAAAATCCCAGAAACTCACTTCTTGGTCTGCTAGTTCAATTCCCTGCACAGCAAACTGCATTACTGGTCAGATAACAGTGAGAAAAATGCTTCAAAAAGCACCAACATGGTCCAGAAGTTCAAGGACTCTAATCGGCTGAGGCAAAGCCATGTAGACAGCTACAGCTACCTGTGACGTCACTCAGAGGCCACGCCCCCAACAGCGTACACTTTAAGCTTTAACACAATTTAAATGTTAATTTATAAAAACACTCACCCCCCCATGCAGTCATGAGAGGGGGTCTCTATAGAAAACTATTTTGTAGCAGGCTGTAAAATGAACATTTTAACATGGGAGTCTACGGGGACTGACTCACTTTCAGAGATGCCTCGTGTGGCCACTAGAGGAACTGCACTTTATTTCACAGCCTCAGTGGTTGCTGATCTATACAACACTGACTGAAGTACTTATTCATAGATTTTGTGTAAATGCTTCAGTACATTACTGTCGCACTAACCAGGCTGTGCGGCTCTGTTTATGTTACCGGGCGTTTCTGGATGTAAACTGTAGCAAAACACAGAAAAAACAAAAACAAAAAAGGACTACAGCAGTTCAAGAAGGCAGAGGTTATTTGATCACAACAGCGAGGCAGCCAGGACAAATAACAGGAGAAGGGGACGGGCCGGGGCTGGCTGGTGAGCAGCGAGGGAACTGATGGCGTCAGAGGGAGGAAAACCACACATCCTAAATATACCCGGACAGCCTGCTGAAGTAAAATGATGCATCTCGTTCTCACACACACACTCCAGGCGTGGTTACCTGTTGTAGGCGCTGACCAGCAGGACGTTGTTGTCCATGGCCGTGTTGTAGGTGGGGATGCTGCTGATGGGGATGAGGAGCTGCGACTGCGTGCTGTTCTGCTGGTTCTGAAGGACCGACAGAACCTGGGCCAGCGTCCCAGGAGGCAGCACGCCACCGCCGCCGCTGGAGGAGCCGCCTTTGATCTGCAGCATGCTGGGGCTGTTGACCATGATGCTCGGCGGGACGGGCTGGACCTGCAGCGGCGCGGAGATGGGGATAAGGCGAGGAGTGACGGCTGCGGAGGCAATCGGGGCGGGCGACAGCGTGGGCGGCTCCTGGTTTTCGTCGTCCTCGTCGTCGCTTTCCACTTTGATGACATCGTCGATGTCCACCTTGTGCGAGGTGGCGGCGGCGAACTTCTTTGGCTCCGCTCGGCTCTTGATCCTCATGATGGGCGTCTTGCTGAGCGCGATGCCTCTGCGGGACATCTCCTCAGTCTCCTCGTCCTCCTCCTTCACAAAGCTGCCGTCGAAGGTCAGGTCGTTGACCGTCTGCTGGAAGATGGTCTCGTTGTTACGTTTCACCATCGTCCGCGTGAAGCTGTCCTCGCCTGGGTGCAGCCGAGCATTGTGGGCCAGCAGTGTGTCATAGCTGAAAACAGAGGATTGTGGGTAAAAGCCTCTTTCAGTTCGGAAAAGTTGAGAAGTTTAACAGAGAAGAATTTTCTACGTTTGAACGCTGAAGATCAGAACGTCTGACACAGCAGATCATCTGGCTCACAGACTAACTCACGTTATTATCATGTGATGTGCAAAATAAAGACATGGTTTCTGATCACTGGTTGGCTGCACAAAATAAGAATTAAAAGCCAATAACAGATCGAGGAGGGGGGCTCACACACACACACACACACACACACACACACACACACACACACACAGGACAACAGCCCTAACCAGCTAAGACATTATGGCATAAATAAATGTAATGATAGAATTTATGTATAGATGACTAACAGGCACAAACACTCATTTTATAAACATTATAATGCTAACACACACACACACACACACACATACACACACACACAAAAAAATCTATAGATATAGACAGTACTGTGCAGAAATCTTGAGCCACCATTCGTTTCTTTATGTTTTGCTTCTGAAGAGCTAGAAGTTCTTGTAATTTTTTAAAAGTGTTTAAGAAATAGTTCTGGATTTGGGAAAAAGGACCTGAAAGTCACATCCTTAAGAAATAGGAAAAAAAAAAAATCCAGCAAAGACCTGACAGATGTTTCTGACCCTTCAGCTGATTAGTCTGCTGTTCGCTGAAGCTTCATCAAAAAAGGTCTCAATGGGTGGCTGTCAAAAAGCCATTCTTAAGGAAGGACATCAAGGAGAAAAGGCTGAGGTATGCCAAATTACACCAGAACTGGACTGTGAATAAATAAAAGTGGCAACAGGTCCTATGGGGTGATGAATCCAAATTTGAAACTTCTGCTTGTCATCAAGGGAGTAGGTGAGGTGAGAGGCACAGCACTGAGTGTCTACAGACGTGTACAACACGGTGGAGGCTGTCATGGTTTGAGGCTGCATTCCAGCCAGTGGTGTTGGAGCTCTTATCAAACTGATGGAATCATCAACGCAGAGAAGTACCATCAGACTTTGATCCACTCTGCACCACCGTCTGGAAAGCATCTGATTGGCGACAGCTTTATTTTTCAGTGTGACAATGATCCCAAACACACTGCCAATGCAGTACAAGCCCACCTGGATGGACGAAACACACATAATGGAACAATCGGTCACAGACTGGCCTCTCCAGAGACCAGTCTTTAACGTTAATGAAGTACAGGGTGTTTCAAAAGGATGGACCTAATATGAAATAGCTCTGTCTCTTCAACCACAAACTGCCCGGGAATGAAATGTTAACCACGTGAAAGGGTGGGGCAGAGTTTTAAAATACCACAACTAACCATTTGTAACTTTGTGTAATTGTCTCCTGTTGCTATTAAGAAACATACACTGCATTGAAAGTGTGTCCATCTCCCGAAACACCCTGTACTGTGGGATCATCCTGACAGAACAAAATAAAAGGCGGCCCACATCCAAAGAAGAGCGTTGGAACGTCCTTCAACAAACCCAGAGAACCATTCCTAAGACTACAGAAAGAAATGCCTGGAAAGCTCGGCTGAGGCTACGTTCGCACTGCAGGCAAAAGTGACCCATATCTGAGCTGCAGAACAAAGTTTTTCACATTCAGGACTCTTTCATACGCGGTGATAAATCAGATACACATCTGATGCTTTTAAGACCTCAGTCTGAACGGTCATGTCACATTTCATCAGACTTTTCCGTCACTGAAGTGAGACAGACGTCATAATTCTGCTCCAGAGGAGGGCTAGACGTGGCGAGATCCAACGTAAACAACGGACAAAACAAGCATGGCAGACAGCGTTGATGGAGCGAGTCAGCGGAAAGAAAGCGCCGACAGAAGGCCGTCATTAAAATCTGTGCTCTTTTCCCTCAGTCGTCTCCTTCCCTTTTAAACTTGGTCATAACTTTGTCAGCTCCGACCGCACAACAACTTCAAAACTGATGCGCGCGCACACTGATGTGTAGCATCCATGTTTACATCTGTAAACACAGCGTGCTGCGTGTGACGTCTTCCTCTGCATGCGCGTCACTTCAGTAGACGGCCGCATTTAAATCATAATGTGACCGACCACGCAGGAAAATCGGATCTCAGCGAAACACCTGAACTGAGCATTAAGACCTGGCTCAGGCTGTGTGGAAGAATAAAGCCGATCACAATAAATATTGACCTGAGCCGGTTAGAATTTTAAAAACTCGCCTTTTGGCTCGTTTACTACATTTCCATTCCTGTTTGCACATTTCATAAAATCGCTGCACGCGCTTCCCAAGCAAAATATAAAGAAATGAGGGGCAGCTCAAAACTTTTGCACACCACTATAGAGAAAAAAAAAAACACTACATGGAAATCTCATTAAGATTCAACAGCTCTCTTCATGGGTGGGTGTGTGATTCTTCATTGACTACAGGTTTATTTTTCCCCTTCGTGAGTGTGTGTGTGTGTGTGTGTGTGTGTGTGTTTAGTCTGGTGGGATGAGGATCACGGTGTGCAGAATTACAGAATCAAAATGTAATCAGAAATAATAAAAGCATAATAAAGGGGTAACAGGGTTGCGAGTGACGTTCCATTTGCTGTGTTTGCATCTTTGTGGCTAAACACCTTAAAGAAAGTGTGTGTTGGTGTGTTTTTGGACATCCAAAGCCCACCGAATCCAGTTCCAGGATAACAATCCTGGAATTTTTCTATCTAAATAAACGGACAGTTAAAGCACACTTCCTGTCTTCACACGCACGGGGGAGGGTCGTACCTCTTGGTGTGGTAGTCGCACTCCATGCACACGTAGGAGGTGTTGAGTACGACGTCGGGATGCTCCGTGTCCACGTGCATGGTGAACAGGTTGAGCTCCGATGTCTGGAAGCTGCAGTATTTGCACTCGTAGCCTCCCTCCGCCGCGTTCAGGTCCATGTACGGGTCCGACGCAGCGGCATCGCGCCTGACGTCGACCTCCTCGCCTCGCTCCTCCGGCATAGCCGGCGCCTCTGAGGAGACCGTTGCAGCGCCGTTGCTGTCCTCTGTGTCCACGACAGCCACCACGTCCTCCATCTCCTGGTCCGAGTCCACGGTTTCTTGGGGGGGAACCATGCAGGGGATGGTGGACTTCCTCCTGCTCGCCATCCTGAGTTCGGGTGAGCGCTGCGTTCAGCTGAGTATCGTATCCGTCTCAGTTCAAGGTGTCCTGCTGTAGCTCCATAAAGGACGTCACCAGTCTGAATGTTTCTTCTGTTGTCCTTAAATCCTGCAGGAGAAGAATTAAAGCATGAAAGAATATAAGGACACAGGAATATTTTATATCACGAGAAATAAACACTAACCACGAGTTTGTGCAATGTTGTAATCTTATTTACTTATGTAAAAACATGTCTTTAGTCCTTGAATAAATTACATCGTTTTAAAATAAAAACCCTGACTGTGAACAGTTGGTGATTTCGACCCTACAGCCCGTCTCAGAGGGCCGACTGCTCCAACTTCCTGCATGGTTGCTGTGGGGCAACCAGCAGAGTCAGAGCCTCAGCGAACTGTGACGCACTGCAGGAAGCAGCGCATTCACAAAAACCACAGTATGACTATAGATAACAAGAAGAAATAAAACATGCATCTGTAACGCAAGGCACAAAAACACCAAAGGGAAGCACGCTCTGCTCAACAGGTGGCGTGGAAAGTTGGACAGGCGTCTCAGGTTGGCTGTTTTATCTCACCACATTTTACGACATGGTCTACGCTGTCCACTGAGACGTTAGCGAGTAGTGATGAGTGGCTGCAGAACGACACAGGGAACTACTGTTTATACACTCAGGATTAATAATTACTACAAGCTAGTATTTACAGCACCAAACAGCAAGAGTATCAAAGTTTAATAGTTCAGCTGAATTATCCACACATGGACATGGATGGCCCAACTTCACCCTCATTTTAGTATACCGGGTGTCATTTACCATCCAGTTATTGTTTCTATTGTCTTTATTAACCAGAGGGGTGTACTATGAAGCCGGATTAATGGGTTAGTGCGCTACGTTGATCACACAATCTGAGTTTTTAGTGTCATAGAGTCCTGTTAGGGGTCGCCACAGCAGATCATCTGCCCCCATCTCACCCTTGCATCCTCTTCCCTCACACCAACCCTCTGAATGTCCTCCTTCACTACATCCATCAGCCTTCTCTGTGGTCTTCCTCTCCTCCGCCTTCAGAGGTGTCTCTCTTTTAATCACTGGGGAAACTTATGTTGCACACAACCTGATCAGGGGCAGGTTTCAGTTAAAATAAATCAAAAATCGCAGAGAAGCCTCAAGTTTTCACAGATTATATTTACAGTACGCTTATAGCACTTTATGCGTTCTCTGGTGTACCAATACATTTATATATGGAACCTATGCAGTCACAGAATAATCTCACCAAATATCCCCCAGCCGTGAAGTTACAGCAGCAGTGCCCCGTGCGTCATCCGACTTTTCAGTCACTGAAGTGACGTCATAATTCTGAGCCAGAGGAGGTGAGACGCGGCGAGATCAAATGTCAACAACGGACGAAACAGGCATGGCAGACAGCGCTGACGGAGCAAGTCAGTGGAAAGAAGGTGAAGTTTTACTCACACGCGGACATCTGTAGCATCCATATTTACTTCTGTACACACAACGTGCTGCGTGTGACGTCACGCTTTCTTCAGTTCACCCTGCACTCTGATGGTGGATTTAAATTATAATGTGAACGACCAATGAAAATAATGGGAACTGCCTGCAGTGGGAACGTATCATAAATGCATGAAGCTAAAAGTTTCAGCGCTCTAATGCGCAGCTGTCAGGTTAGAAATAAACAGCAGCGCGTTTTGTTAAGCCAGCTAACGCAAAGAAATCCTGGCTTTGTTGAATGGGCTTTGTAGTGTCCCGCCCTCCATCTTCATGCTGATTGGTTATGGGGGCTCAACTTCATGCATATCAACCCCACAAGAGCTGAAGCGGTTTTGTTTTTCCTTAGTTGCGTTTGGCAGTTTTTGTTTTTTGTTATTAGTAGAATCGGGAGTTTCTGGAAGCCTTGTTTTCAGTTTACAAACATCAGTGTAGGGGAGGAGCCAACGGACAGAGCACAAGAGAGGTGAAGAAGACAGTGCAGGCAGGGTGGAGTGGGTGGAGACGAGTGTCAGGGGTGCTTTGTGGCAGAAGGATAGCAGCAAGAGTGAAAGGGAAGGTTTACAAGACGGTAGTGAGACCTGCTATGATGTATGGTTTGGAGACGGCGGCACTGACAAAAAGACAGGAGGTGGAGCTGGAGATGTTGACAGCTCAAGCTGAGACAGTTTGGACATGTTCAGAGGAGGGATAGTGGATATACTGGAAAAAGGATGTTGAAGACGGAGCTGCCAGGCAGGACGAGAAGAGGAAGACCACAGAGAAGGCTGATGAACGTAGTGAAGGAGGACACGCAGAGGATGCAGGGACAGGGTGAGATGGAGGCAGATGATCCGCTGCGGTGACCCCTAACAGGAGCAGCCGAAAGACGAGGATGTAAAAGTAGCTTTGGGGAGGAGCCCGATTCCGGCTTGGAACAAAAATTAATTCAACAGAAAGGCTGCAAAAAAAAATTGGCAACAATATATTCGTATACTAATACATCCATCGCTACTGAAAACCGCAGAGGATGATCACAGGATCCTTTCCACGGGTAAAGAAAGTCCCCAGGAGCAGAGGCGCACTCTGACCTCTGCTTTCCTCGTTATACAGAGCTGCACGATGGCAGGAAGACATGAAACGGGTTTTTCCACATACGTCGATATCTTTTTGTGATTCTTTCCTGCAGTGTTTCATAACGCCGTGCTTCTACTGTACTACATCACTGAGGTAAATATTGACCCGCCTGCTGCACTGCTTGTGTACACAGTTGTAATCTGTACCTGCTAAATTAAATCCATGATTTGTTCCCTTCAAACAGCCGCAAACACCAACGTCTCCACATCTGGATCGCTGATTGGTCCACAGTTCTCTTTGATCTGCCGTTAATCATCTCACGACCCCTCAGATTTACCTGGTGACCCCCTCAGAGGGGCAGAGGCCCCAGCCTGGGGACCAGCTGTACGAGTAAGCAGTTAAAGTACTTTTACCTCATTTCCAATGTAGTACTTTCATTTTAGTACCCTGACAGGGTGTTTGTGGTGCTCGGAGTGTTGCGCATGCGGTTCCCGAGTCGCACCCAGGCAGAAAACGTGTGTGGAGCTCAGTGAAGGTGTCCCCTGTCCCCTGTCCACATACCCCCCCCCCCCAGCTAACGTTAGCTAGCTCCGCAGCTCCGCAGCTCCGCGCTGTGTTAGCCGACCCTCCGCCGCTGGCAGCGGGCAGGAGGCTCCCGCGGACACCGACAGCAGCCCGCCGTTAGCCGCGGGCGTGCTTACCTGCACAGTCGCGTCCCGTCCGCCTGCATGTCGGAACAAACGGTTAGCTGTCCAGCGGCTGTAGCCGTGTCTGTTGGTACGCAGTCTTCCGCCTTTTGGCTGATTCCACCGCGGCTCCCATCTGCTGAAGCCGGACACAGAGCCGCTCCGACGGCCGGGGAAAGCGCCAACTACCGCCGGCTAGCTCCGGTTCGGGCCGGCCGCCGCTCCGACTGGCATCGCTCGCTCTCCCGCGGTGTTAAAGACGCGGACAGCTTGAGGAAAAAGGCTCCAACAGTTCAGCGAATCCGACGATGGCCATTTTTTATACCGCCACTACAAGTGAGCGACGGCTGAGAAATGCATCCGGTTTGAGCTTTTCAAAATAAAAGCACCGACACAACGAAAACCCCACGAAAAAAAATACTTCTGAAAATAAAACGTTTCATAAAGATTTAGCAACAACAATAAGAGTAATTCAGAAATGACAAAGTACAAAAATATGAAATAATATATACAATATTTATTTAGACTGTTTATATTATATATTCATAAGATAAATCTTAAAAAATAATGTAAATAATATTTTAGGTAATTTTCTCATTATATCAAAATGTGGTGTTTCTAAGGCACTGTAAATAACACACACACACACACACACACACACGTGTGTGTGAAATGTACCTTTCGGCTGCTCCCTTGTATTCTCCATCAAGGGGCCGCCACAGTGGATTAATCTGCATTGGTAATTTGGCAGAGGTTTTACACCGGATGCCCTTCCTGACACAACCCTCCATGGTGAGAGGGGCTTGTGTCCCCGCCTGGGATCGAGCCAGGGGCCTTTCGCTTGTAAGGCAAATGAGCAAAACGCTACGCTGCTGGGGACAACTACTCACAAACAGTTAAGGATATTCAGCAGGTGAACTTAATTTGACCGTCTCTACACTTTGAATGGACATGTCCAACTGTTCAGTGTTTCAGTACTTCTTGCATAACTTGCTGTTCTTTGACAAGGTGATTAACAGCAAAATTCACAACTGCTGTTTGATCCATGACTCGACCAATAAATGTTCTGGTTCATTAGAATTAGTATGTAACTTCCTCTTCGTCATGCTGTTCACATTTTGACAAGACAACACCTACCAGTTGATCAACAGTCCCTCGCCACTGTGAGGCTTCCGACAGGGTGTTGTCAGAGGGAAGTGGCCACTGAGCTTAGAGTGTCACAGAGTGTCGTCAGCAGGTTACAACAGAGAGACTGGAAGAGTCACGGAAGTCAAGCTGTAACTGATGGTCAAGGTCACATGACAAATTATTGAGACATTGATATTTTTGGTTGTGGTATACCCAGCTTTTCTTTCAATAAACTGTTGGAGATAAGGAAATCACAGTTGCATGCTTCTACTTAAATAACCTACTTTCTTGATATGATATCACTGTAGTGTGAACTTTTTGTTTGCAGTGGTGATGGACAGATTGACAGATGAGGTCAGGCAGGAGTCTCCGTGGACTAT
>VUQH01026087.1:0-22511 GCA_015106775.1 Etroplus canarensis
GAGAGGGTGTCTGTCTCCTGAAGACAAAGAGGAATGTATGTTGCCATTGTTTGTGTGAAACTGCTCTGATGAAGCTTAGAGCTGAAACATGTTCATTTCTTTGTCCTTTATTAAACACTGTGAAATAAACTTATCAGTGAGTTTTCTTTGTTCTTACATTAAAATCAGACACGTGTCCACCTCAGTTACTAAAGGACAGTGTCTGTTTTAGAAATGGACTGCTGGTACCTGTCAGCTGGCCCTGGAATCCCACAAGCTAGCCAAGCTAGATAGGGTTCCTTTTTCAGTTTGACGAGTCCCTTCACCTCTGGGAATGAAGACGCTAAATAAAATTCCACCTGTTTCTGTAGAAGTTTCCACCTACAGCCCACCCAGTCCCTGAACCTTAACCTGAAGAGCTTAGTGTCTGCACAGCTTCAGCTCCATGAAACCTTCTGTCTGCAGATCACTGACCACACAGGAGCTGATGCAGAGCTGAGGCCAGTGTTACAGCTGATTTATGGTGTCAGCTTTGCATATGTATCTTCTGCACACAGTGAAGAATTATGGGAAATCAGCCAGCACAGTGGTCATGGAGACCCAGCTGCATGCTCTCCTTTAACAAACCGTTATCTGTCTGCAATGCAGTACATGTAGTCAATGCTGATTGGTTGAAAAGTTAGTTTGAACACGAAAGGTAACGACCACAGCACAGACAGGAAGACGCACAGATGATGGAGGACAGTTTGCTGTGTTTCTGTCCACCATGATGTTCCTCAGATATTCTGACGTCTTTCTTCTCTGTGCAGAAACTGAGCTGAAGGACCAACCACACATGGCAGGTTGTTCCTGTAGGTCAGGGGTCTCAAACCTGTGGCTCTTTTGTTTATCTCATACAGATAATGTGAAGTCTTCACTATGATAACATACTGTACAAATGTATATGTTTATTATTTGTTTTAAAGGTTTATAAACATGAATACACTGTGTCTATTATTTTTTTTATAATAATTTACTTCTTTGTAAACTTAAGACATTTTTTCTACTGTTTTTATCATACAGATGTGAGAGAGCTCTGAGTCATAGTGTCTTATGGTTTTTATAGTTTGGTTTATGTTTTTAGTTTCTGTTATTCTTTGGAGTTCTGAGCTTCTTTTACAGTTTTGAGATTTTTAGTTAGTAAATTGATCATGGCATCCTTGTTATGTTTATACTTTTGTATATCTGACAGATGTTTCTTATTTAGTTCTTTAGATGTTTCCTGCTGTGTCCCTGTCTTCTGCCAAGTTCTGTCCTCAGTCATGTTCCCTCTGAGTTTTCCTGTTTAGTTTTACTTCCTGCCCTTGGTTGTTGCCCCCTGTGCTCCTCTCCCTCCTGTTGCTCGTTAGTCCTTGTGTATTTTTACCTCTGCCTCCCTCTGCTCTGTGTCCTGTTGTCTGCTGAGCTGCCTGTGAAGGTTCGAGTCTGTCTCCTGTATTGTGGAGTATTCTGCGTTTTGTCATGTCAAGTCTCATTTAGTTTTCTTCTCGCCTTTTGTTTCTATTTAAGTTTGCACCTTTGGACTTTGATCAGCTTTTAATCAAAGCTCACTTTTAGTTCTCACCACCTCAGTGTTTTAGTCTGTATTTTAGGTTCACTTCCACTCCACAACCCAGACACTCTGAGTCCAGAGAAGAATGTGATCACCTGTGATGATGTTCCGTTGGTGTCTGTATCTGATCAGAAACCTGGAGCTTGAAAACACCTTCCCCATTTTCTTCACATGCTTTGGGTTGAAGGCAGACTTTAGAAAAGTGCACGTCCTGCAGAGCTGATCAGAATGTGGGACACTGTCTCAGTATATAGGACGAGGGGGACAAGAAATAAAAATGCTTTGCAGTCCCACATAAAGAGGGACATCTGGTCTCCCAATACCAGAGGTTTGACTAAAAGATCTGTAAGGAGCTACAAAACAATTCTGGGTCTTATAATGAAGGTAATACAGTCTATTAAGTATAAATCAGCCTCTTAACATCATGAAGATGTAAATTAAAATCTTTTCACACAGCTAACGACTCTGCAGAAACCACAGCTGCATTTTTGTTACAAAAACATCTTTTTGTTCCATTTATGAAAGTAAATGTACCTTCAGTTGCTCCCTTGGATTCTCACCAAGGGGGCGCTACAGAGAATTGATCTGGATTGGCAGTTTGATAGATGTTTTATGCTGGATGCCGTTCCTGATATAAACCTTTATGGGGAGAGTTGCTTGTGTCCCCACCTGGAATTGAACCAGAGACTTCACTTGTTAGGTGAATGTGTAAACCACTACACTACAGGGAGACTGTTGTTAAAATTCTGGAATAAAAATGGTAAAAAGAAAACTTTTTATCATTTTCATTACAAACAGAACAGAAATTTTTGTAATATGAACAAAAAACTATCAGCACAGCCGACTTTGAAGCAGAGCAGCTGTGGAGCTGTGTAGGCCGCTTCCTTTGTGTGCAAATTCATTAATTTAAAGAAACACACAGCAGCCTGACAGCTTTAAAAATGATGAAAGTTCAAAAAGACTGTAGTGAAAAGTGGCTCTTTGGAGAGCAATGGTTGCCGACTCCTGCAGCAGGAAAGCTGTGCACGGCACCATGCAGTAACAAGCTGGAGCCTCTAGATGTCACTCTGAGTCTCATCAGATGCTCAGTTCGTGCGTTGTTCTTTGGAGGTTTTTCTTAGTGCAGTTTGTCTTCTCCTGATATTTCTCATGTTCTCACTGTCCAACACTCAGCACTCCCTGAATGATTTCCTCATGTTTTCACATCACTTCCTGAGGAGGAATTCCTTTTTGAACCAGTCCTATAAACTAAATCAGTCGTATCTCCACCCATTCTGCAGAGGTTGGATGTGTCAGTGATGGGCAGCAGGAGGAGTACAGAGCACCATTAGAAGATTCTGTGAGGTGGTCTTTCAGAAATCCTCTGAGATGGCGATGGACTTAAATAGGAAAAGGACAGCTACACGACATGTCTCTTTGCAGGGACAGGATGTAGATGTGGTGGAGGAGTACAAGTACCTGGACTGAAGTGGAAGACAGACACAGCTTCCTCTCTTCTGGGAAGGCTTTCTACAAGATGTTGGAGTGTTTGTGGGAATTTTTAGCCATTTGTGAGGTCAGACACTGATGCTGAATGCGAGGGCCTGGCTCACATCCTCTGTTCTATTTCTTCTCAAACGTGTTGGATGGGGTTGAGGTCAGGGCTCTGTGCTAGCTGCTGGATTTTATATACCTGGGGCAATGGGACTGAATCAAACACCTGAATTAAACAGTTCAGTGCTGTGGTCCAATACTTTTGTCCACATATTATACTTGTAGCTTATAAGATACTAATAATTAGTACAATACAAATGGTACTTCTAGTTAATGCGTGACTTATTCACATGGAAACAAACTGTAGACCCTGGTATCCAGATACTGAGTAGGAGAAACTCTGCAGGAAACTGAAAAGATATACTTTAGCAATTTAAATGTGTGGGTGTGACTGTATTTAGTGTTGTTTTATACCCTGAAAGGGCTGTTGGGGACGTTGACTTCACCCCAGGTGATGATGATGGTGTGTTTGATGGGTTTTGTGGGAATGTAAACACAGAAGTAGGTGCTGTCTCCGTTATCTGTAATCTGGATGTCGATGGGGAAACCATCTGAATCCTAAAAGCATAAACACAGATTTTACTCTGATGTGGTTAAAAAAGAGATCATTAAGAGATCAAAGATCATGCTTCCCTTGAGTCCTCACCTGAGCATAGAGCTTGAGCTCTCCTCTGCCGGCTCCATGGGTATCAATGGTGAAATCAGCAGGTTTGTTAACGATGCAGCCCAGAGGCTCCAGACCTGGACCGTAACATTTTACCTGAGGAAGCAAACACATCATGTTTAACAATCAGACATCTAGAAATGTTTTTCTACTCAGTTAGGCTCTGCTCTGACCTTCTCAGGAAAGACATCATTGGCAGCAGGGAGGATGTGGGCCATGAAGGGACTGTCCTTGATGTCCTCGTCATCACATATAACGTGGACGGCATAGTCCCCAGGTTCAGTTGGCCAATAACGAACATCACATGATCCGTCACCTTTATCGTCACACTCAATCTTAGCCTGGGAGGGGCCCTCAATTGAGAAACCTGCACACAAACATTATTAATTAAAACTGGTCATACTAATGAAAAACAGAAATTATGTGATCTGCCAATTGAGCTGGATATTTCACATGAAAGTTTAAGCTTTAGAGTTAAAGTCTGGAGGTAGCAAAAATCATAAAAATTTACCTAAAATTAATTAGGACAATCACAAAATTAAAAACAAATGATATACAGGAGAAATAAAGCAAGTGTGATCTCCTACTAAGTGTACTGAGTTAGTCACTTTTAAAAAGAATGAAAAACAAGTCTGTATAAATAATGTCTTTGAGATATGTTATCCCTGTATGCTGATGACACTGCTATATATCACTGTCTAAACACTGAAAATTAAGACAAAATAGAACATCTTTTCATTGTCACAATTAGTCTCCTCCAAAAGTATTGGGACAGAAAGGCCAGTGAATGAGTTTTTGCTGTGCACTGAAACCATTTGTGTGAGGTCCAAAGATGAATATGAGAAGAGAGATCAGAGTTCCAGCTTTTATTTCTGGATATTAACAACAAAATATTTTAAACAAAACAGATGAGAACAAATTTGATCACACAAACCAGTTTTCACAATGAGTATTGGGACATGACAAGCAAGTGCTGTTTCTTATTGCCCAAGTGTGTCATAAAATTTGATGATTTAATCATAAAGTAGTCCTGGATATCTACTCTCAGTTTAAGCTTTTGCTTTCACCTGTGCAGAAGGGTAGACTAAAATTAAGTCTTAAACTTTCTATGGGAGAAAAGCATGCCATTCTGAAACAGAGAAAAGATCCATCAGAGGGATTTCAGAAACATTGAGCATAGGCAGTACCACAGTTTAAAATGTCCTGAAAAGGAAGGAAATCACTGGTGTGCTGAGCATCATGTATTGAACTGGTCATCCAAGGAGAACAACAATCACTGATGACAGACAAATGGTGAGAGTAGTACAGAAAAAGCCCAAAACAATAGTGTGCAGGAGGCAGAACCAATTAAGAAAGAAGAAATGTGGTGGAGTCTCTGGGTCACAGACTTGATACAGTTACTGTGAGGAAGGGACATGCAACCAAATATGAAAAACTGGGTGGTTTGATCCAAAATGTGTTCTGTTCTATGTCGTTTAACATATCTAGATGTAGATAACAGGGAATAAAAACTGAAACTCTGACTTTTCACATTCATCTTTGGATTTCTACGAATGTCTTCAGTGTACAGCAAACACTCATTCCTTTGCCTCACTGTCCCAATACCCTTGGAAGGGACTGTAGTTAAATCTAACCAAGCTGCTGTTCCATGTCCAAAATTTAAAATCACTGTCAATAACTCTTTATTAGAATTTAGTGAATTATTTGTGTCTTTAACATCTTTCATGCTTGCCAAAGCAGATCTCGACACAAGTTGATTTGCGACTTTGATTCTACAGGATTTCCAAAGATTTCCTGTCAATGCTAGCCCTGATTTTCAGGGTCTTCTGTGCCCTAAAACTGATCGAAAAACCTTAAACTTTTCAGGATGTGTGGCTGAAAAGTAAACATAATTGAGATACTGCTGCTTGACTTTGAACAGCTTCATAGGAAGTTTCAGTTCAGACAAGAAAAATCAGTCCCAACCTTAAAAAATATCCCAGACCCCAACTGTTTTCTGTGGCTTTTACTTGAATAGCTGAATAGCTGTTTTTAATTTATTTTACACTTCCTGTAATAGACTTGGTCTCTTTACATTTGAATGTGCAGCAGAAATAAATGTTATTTTCTCAACAAATTTCACAAACTTCTTTTGACTGGATGTTGAAATTTTGTGGATTAATCTGGATCAAGTTTTAGACCGACAGTCGACACTTTCAAACCCCTGCTGTGCTCCTGAGAGCCATTGTTGTGTTGGCGTGATGTACCGAGCGTTCCCACTTCGGTCCCGATGGCCTCCACTACAAAGTCTGCGCTCTTGCCCACCATACCAGTCTCCAGACCAGGACCCCAGGCTCTCACTTTCTGAGACCCTGCCTCTTCGCACACATACACCTCAAATGGGCTGAAAACACAAAACACACACAAAAACCCTTTATACTTCTTAAAGTCTCTGGAGCACCTCAGGGTTAAATCTTGAGTACTCTGTATTTCTAGTTTAGAAATGTAATAAATTAACTAGCATCCAATAAACCCATCAATCTCACCTGCGTGGGATGCTGTGTCCTCCCCAGGTGATTGTTACGATGTACTTTCCTGTCATGATGGGGTAATAATTACACTCATAAAGACCGTTTTCCATCTCGAGCACCTTCACTGGCTCCTCCAGACCCTCTGAATTAAAAAAAATATCCACAATTAGAATGAATCACCAAACTGAATTTTAAATTAGATAAACTAAATCTTACCGAAAAGAAAAACACAATTTAGCTAATAACAGTTATAATACACACATGAGCAAAACAAACATGGCACACACTGATTTCTTAGCGACAATTTGAAATAATATTACTGCCAGTTAAATTTAATATCAGGAAATATTTACATAGACAGTCCTGTTGATTGGATCACAAAGTCCATAAAGAAAACTTAAATCCTCTTGGCTCATTTTAAAGCTTTCAGCAATGAAGAATTTTGGCCATTTAAATTTAACCTTCTATTGTAGCGCCACCTTCCGGTCACTATGAAACAACAATCCCTGAAATCACTAATTTCAAACGTAGCTTGAAAAGCACACCAGCATCCTTTGACATCTAAGTAAAACTTTGCAGTAGCAAGAGATGCCACGTCATTTCATAGGTTTGACAATTAAATGGAAAATATTGCATGGCTTTAACTAATCATCTGCATAGATGAACACTTTGGGAAAGAAGTCTCTTAAAATGCACATAATCAAGTTTTCACCTATTAATTTGCACTTTTAAAAACTTTATTACATCAGTACCTTTCAAACATTAGTACTTTATTTGCTGTTATATGTAGTAGTTCCAAAAATCAGACGATCATGACCATTTTATGAACATCACACGTGAATTCAGTTCATGTTGTTTTGTAATGAATCCCAAACATGTTGTAAGTCCCTTATGTCTGAATGATTCTAATATTCTAATGATTTGCAAGACTTTAGCAACTCTTTGTATTGTGTTGGATGTTAGGGTGCCAATTTTGAAATTTCCAAAACGTCTGCACAGGGTTACAATTTTCTAAACCTTCACAACATGTTGCTGTTGTAGGCTATTATAAGTGTTTTGTAGCAGCATCCAGGTCTTTCATAACCACGCCTCACTGCGTGAAAATCATAAATACCTTGCAACATGTCATGTGAGTTCAGAACATTTTCCTTCTGTTTCCTAAACATTCACGTGTTTATTGCAACCACACCGATAGTTCACAAAGAGTTACAAATGCATCATAAACGTTTCTCATTGGTTTCATAAAAACGGAGCTCCAGAGGCTGCTCCACAACCAAGTTTCACAAATTTCATGTTGCGTCGGTTCCTAATCAATTTTTTTAGGAGTAGCAATTCTTGTGAAAATGGAAATGTTCATAAAATGACAAAGATGACCTTCAGCACAGTTTGGCTGAAGCCCCATCAGGTGTGCAGGTTTCACTAAAATCTGACCAATACCCTGGGAGGAGCAGTGGTTCTCATGAATTGTGGACAGATTCCTGACCTCAGTGGTCCTTTGGCTGGATGAGCTAAAAAACAACCCCTATTTTTGTCTGCCAAGTTAAATATGTGTGAAAATCTGTGTTTCCTAGATGTGATTATAATTTCAGTTGGTGTTTCAGAGTCCTGTCATCTCACTTGGTCCCTTCACGGTGACTTTGAGCTCTCCGCTGCCGGCTCCTTTGGCATAAACTCTGAAATCTGCCACTTCTTTCACTCTCAGACCTTTCGGCTGCAGACCTCTGCCCGACGCTCGGCAGGCGTTCGGGTTGCAGGCTGTGAGGACCAATGAGAAGGAGGCGTGGGATACAGGTTAGAGCAGGAGACAACATCAAAATGATCATGTAACTCACACCAACACACACAGCCCCTTTTTTCCTACGTCCTAACTAATTCTAAACTCAACCATCAGGACACTAATCAGCATCTGTCACATCTGTCCAAGCATCTCCTTGAGCTGAAGCCATTAATCCTGGTCCTGTGATGCTTAAACGAGAAGCTATGAGGTATGGAGGAATGTAAAATCAGAAATGGACCCACTTTAGAAAGTTCACTTGGTCTCTCAAATTAATGGTGAAATCATACAGGTTATTCATCTGTGCTTTCAAAAAGATCAGTGCACATGAATTACTAATCCATCCATCCATCCATCCATCCATCCATCCATCCAGCCTCCTAAGTGCTTGTCTGTTCAGGGTCAACAGGGGCTGGAGACTATACCAGCTGTCATGAGGTAATTAAATTCAGATTATTGAAGTGTTCAAATATAACAGCATTGTTTTTACTAAAGCTTACTACCAACACACAAACACATACACACACACACACACACACACACATATACACACACACACACACACACACAGCAGCAGCAGTTTCTCTGTTAGTCAGCTGATCAGCACTGAGAGAAGCAGTTTATTGAGGCTGAAAGGAAAAAGCAGCAAAGATGAGATGAATCAGTTCAGAGCTGCAGATTGAACAAAAAAATAATGGAAACACTCAAAACTGTGAACAAAGAAACATAAAACTAATGACTTGTGTAAATTAAATGACAGTAGAAGTGTTTGAAGCATCAGATTTCAGAGCACGATGCACTCAGAGGATGGAAATGAGTGTCAGTGAGCTGCAGGAAGACGTTACCGAAGGAGACGGGAGGTCAAACAGGCAGTGATGTGTTGATAACGGGGGGGGGAGTAAGAAGATGGTCACCTAAGACTTCTGTTAGATTATATATATTAAAAAAGAACGTTTCCACAGGCCTCTGTATGGTTTTGTGAAAAACTGAGTCCAGCTTCACTGCTTCCATGGGAGGTCAGAGGTCAGTATCAGCCAGGAGCTGCTGACCATCATCAGTGTGAGCTCCTCTATAAAAGCTGCTGCTCTGCAGCATTCAGCTGTGTGTTAACACAACGCCACAATCTTCCCAGGAGTGGACGTCCCAGCAAATTCATCCCAAGGTCAACAAACCCAAGAGCTACATCTCAGACTCTACAGGCCTCAGGTAGCAGGTTAAAGGTCAAAGTTCATGACAGGACAGTTAGAAAAAGACTGAACAAGTATGGCTTGTGTGGAAGGGTTGCATGTTCCAAAAAGAACATGGCAGCACAGCTTAGGTTTGCAAAGCTGCATCTGAACAAAGCACAAGATTTCTGGGACAATGTCCTTTGGACAGACCAGACCAAAGTGGACATGTTGGACCATAAAGCACCAAACTCAGCATATCAGCACAAACACCTCCTAGCAGCTGTCAGCACGGTGGAGGAGGGATGATGATTTGGGCTTGTTTTGCAGCCACAGGACCTGGACACCTTGCTGTCATGGAGTCCACCATGAACTCTTCTGTATACCAAAATATTCTTTAGTCAAATGTGAGGACATCTGTCCCACAGCCAAAGCTTGGTCCAAACTGGTTCATGCAACATGACAATGGTCTCAAGCATAGCAGCAAATCTCCAACAGAATGGCTGAAAAAGAGAAGAATGTAGTCCAGACCTCAACCCCGCTGATATGCTGTGGTGGGACCTTAAGAGAGCTGTGCATAAATGAATGAACTGAGGCAACGCTGTAAAGAAGAGTGTGCCGAAATTCCCCCACAACCATGTGAGAGACTGATAAAGTCATACAGGAAACTATTGCTGCAATTTATTGCTGCTGAAGGAGGCTCTACAAGCTGCTGGATCAGGAGGTGGACTCAGTTTGTCACAGGACTGCAGAGTCCTATGAAAACCTTCTTTTACACATGACTGTAAGTGAAGTTGATTGTTGTTTTAAAGTTAATTTTGTTGTTTTTTTGTGTTTTCTGTTATTTTAACTTATTAGTCATTATTAAATTTACAGATTTAAGCCAATGGAAAAAACCCACATTTCTATCCTTTTTACAGCACATTCCTTAACACCTTCTTATATGGTTGCAAATAACCAAATTCCCCCAAAAAACTGTTCAACACCACGTTGTGTGGCCTGCTTCGTCTGTGTGGTTTTCAAGCCTTCGACAGTTCTTGTAGTTTGACAGTTTGTGTTAAGATGAGCATCTAAACCAAGCAAGTCTCCAGATGTTGACAAGAAGAGACCCACCACACACACAAACCCCCTCTGGATGATAAGTACAGTAGATTTGCCACAACTTGGATCTGTTGGTAGTGGAGATAATAAACTCTCAAACAAACTCTCAGATACATACTGTAGTATCTTTCACAAAGTCCCTCTGTTTGTGGCTCTTTGATACAACATATTGAGCTGATTTCAGTTTAGCAAATACACGTCCCACACTGCAACCAACCCACAGTGAAGCATTTAACCTGGACCTTCTGCAGAAGTACTGAAGAAAATAACGAAAGAGTAAACTCCTTGCTGATTGATCCTAATGCCATCCAGAGAGGGCTAAACGCTTCCACATTCACTCTGTTTCTGAGTTGTAGAAAAAGAAAAAGCTGCTCAGGATGAAGCAGTGCCAGGACATGCTGTAAGGCAGAGAAGCCCCATTCAGAGGGGCCGAGGTGAGGACAGTTTGAGTTGAAGTTGGATAGACCAGGCTAGCACAGGCAGGCTCCAGTCACACCCCGTCCCTGGCCTGTACTAACTTGGTCGCCTGGGTTTGGGTGGTGTTGGAGGGGGGGCTCTCCTGGTCTTGTCTGCCGGTGGGGTTCTAATGGACTGAGGTACAATCTGAACTGGAGACCCGGGAGGTGGGGTGCTCTGTGAAACTGGAGAAGGGAACAACAATGATGATACATATGTGCAGTGGCAGAGGGAGGACAGAGATCCTCAAACCGACAGAAGGCAAGGTCACCAAAGCAAACCCAACAAACCAAAACCAAACCAAACCTAACCTAAACCAACCAACACTCAAGGAAACCCAACTGAGCCAAAGCAAATTTAACCATCCCAACCCAAATCAAATCAACCCAACTTAGACTAAAACGAGACTAAAAATAAAGTAAGCACTAAATCAAGTGTCTTTTCAAAGCTAAAAAGCCAGTAGTGGTAGACCCAATATCCCAGATCAATAAAGTATCCTATATCCTAAACCCTTGATAATCTTAGGCAATCCAAAAATTCACAAGTGAAGAAAGAGAAGTCCTAATCATAAACAGCAAGCTTCAAACAAGAGGTTCTAATTTAAGAGAAAATAGGAAGCCCAGGCTCAATTCAAAAGTTTAGACAAGTCCTGCACCAAACCAGGACTTACAAGTCCTGAGTCACATTCTAAGTCAGCTCCAGAAAGGAAAGTCCTGGATTAACTCTCAATCTGAGAGGGTAAGGTCCCAAAGCCAGCAAGCACGTTCCTATCCAGATCTATTTGACAGCTTACAGCCAAATCAAAAATTGAGACAGAGAAGACCAGAATAAAGGTTGTAAGTCCTAAATCAATACTATCAATCCTAAAGAAATTCCCCTATTCAGATACAAACAAGTGAAAGATCGAATCAAAAGTCAGAGATGTCCTGAACCAGAAGAGAAAGTCCCAAGTCAAGAACAGCCAAATCACGTCAGACAAGTAGACCATATAAACATCCACATCCACTTCCATCCAGCCGCTGTAGATTGAACACCACAAACCAAAACCATGACAGTCTGCAGATCCAGCCAACAAAGACAAATCCTGAGGAAGTACCAACAGTTCCACCAGACCTGGGCTTAGATGGTAGGAGGTTTCTGTTGCAGAACTCAATCAGAGTTCAATGTTACAACCCTGATTAGAAATCTGTGGGATGCATGACAATGAGAGGGAGGGTCAATTGAATGAATTAAGTTGATTATATTAAATGAATGAAATAAAAACATATCTGCACCTGTCAGGAAACTAAATATAAGACTTATCAGGAAAAGTTTCATCAGAAAATTCTGGTTTAAAATCAGAGTTAGAAATGACAGTGCGTCGTGTTGCAGACAAAGTTAATATGAGAAGCCTACCCTCAGCGATGTGGACAGTGAAAGGACTTCTGGGAATCTGTTGCCCAGCAAAGGTCACATAGACGGTGTGAGGCCCTTCCAGGACGGGCACATAGGTGCACCGAAATATACTGTCGCCTTTGTTCTCCAGGACAATCTCCACTGTATCCCTGCGACCATTCGAGTCCACAATAATGACGCCCACGTCTCCGGCACCCGCCCCTGGTGCACAAACAGAGGACAACAGGACCTTCAAACACTGGGGGAGGACTGTGACCGTTACTAGAAACAGTATGAGGAAATATAACTAAAGTGGAAACCACGTAGGAGATTATTTATGGAAGTCAGAATCCTAAATCAGACCCTATCATCAGTGGTTTAATGCATCATTTGTTTTTATGTTGCTCTTTTCAGGATTACTGACTGGAAGGAAATCCACTCTTCGTCAGTTACTGTTTTCATTTGTAACCAGTAACACTGTCAAATAATCAAAATTTTCAGTAAGACTGACCTGCAGTGTAAATATCAAAGTATGTAGGTTTGTTGGCCATGTTTCCCATTGGCTGCAGTCCCGGCCCGCGGGCCTGAACTCTGCTTGGGTCACCCATGGCTTTCGAAACATTCACAACGAAGGGGCTTCTGTCGATGTCCTGGCCAGCAAACAACACCTTTACCTGAGAGGAAGAAGAGCACAAAGGCCGCTCAGGTTCAAGAGCATGAAGAATAAAGCATCTGCAACATGAACCCTCCTCCAGGTTAATGTAAGACTTGTAAAACATTTTCAGAACATAGTTTCCACTGCAGAAACTAAGAATAAGCAAGCTGGGAGTATTTGAGCTGAGTTCCCACTAATAAGAATTTGATTATGAATCAACTCCACATGAGATTCGTAATTATTTGTTCCAGAGTGGCCACTGGAGTGCAGTTTTTAGGAAACAAATAAGAAACTGTTATGATGCGTTTATGACTCTTTGCAAACTATTATGGAGTGGTTACAATAAAAATAGGTGACAGCTTGTTTAGGTAACGGAAGAAAAATGTTACAAATTCACACGACACGTTACGAGGTATCTATGACTTTAACGAGGCGAGGTGTCGTACCTGCCTCGCAACTACTTTGTGAACATTTGTGCCACTTCCTAGAGGTCAAAATTTGCAGAATCAGCCCGACGCGGTTACATTTAGGACATTTATGAAGCAATTCCAACAGTCTATGACATCACTGCAACACATTGTGAAGGTTTATGAAATCGTAACCCTTTGTGAAAGTTCTGGAAATTTTCCAATCGATGCCTTCACTCCTATGACAATATGAGGTGTTTATCAAGTCTTGCAAATCACTGCAACACTCAACAAATTCAATCACAAACTACTTATAACACATTTGGGATTCATTACAGACTGAATTCATGGTGACCTCTGATCACTTTCACATACATGGGATCCGGATCTAAATCCAGATCTTTTCTATGTGACTTCTAAATTTGATTGTTTTGTTCTTTACATCAGAATTTCCCAATCGGGGTTAGTACAGAAGAACCCCAGGGAGTACGTGGAAATACTAACTCAACTTAATTAGATCAGAATGTCCGTGATGTAGTAGCTCACCCAGCTCAAGATCCCATACAGTTCACAGGTTATTATAATGTGTGTGTGCATGGTCAGTAGAAACCGTGGCTATAAAAAAACAGGAGAATATGTGGACACATCAGCATGCCATAGCATTGACCATATCATGCTGTCATAATGTGGGAGGCAACCAAAAGGAACACACTTTCCATAATCATGACCAATAAAATTATTATCATCACCATCTAACAGGACACTAGTGGAATGCAACTTGTGTGGCAAAGCCATATTTAAAGCTATGGTGGTGCTGTTAGCAGCAGGACTACCATCAAAAACAAGAGAACAATCGAAAGTCAGCCAGCACCATGGCAACAGTGAATATAGAAATAATGACAGTGGAACGTTGTAAATTGACCTTCAACTTTTCCACTGGTAAAAACAGGAAGTTATGCTACGACCTGATACTACGCCTACACCACAGTTCTAGTTTTTTACTGGCCCTAACCTAGACTAAGACGATATTATGCCATAAATAAACCCAATGACGGCATTTATATAAAGATAGGACACACAAACACTTATTTTATGAACATTACAATCCAGACCAATACTCATAGGAGTAGCACTTCTAGTGAAAAAGGGAAAGTGCCTGTACAACAATACGTACAACCTTAAACTTGAGCACAGTTTGGCCGAAGACCCATTAGTTGATCACAGTGTGTAAGTTTCACTAAAATCTGACTAATACTCGGGGAGAGCTATGATTTTTTTTAATCGGATGGATGTCTCGCCATGGCATTAGTTCCCTTCACTTGGAGGGAAAAAGTGAGGAACCACTGCTCTAACTTTCCAAACAAAAACATCCTTCGACCTTCAATCAAATGAGGATCACTGCACCTCTTTTTGCTGTACAGTGAGTTCGCCTTACTTTATGGAGCCCCTCCACTTTGGGCAGGTAGACCACAGAGTAGGTTCGGTTCTTGTCGTTGTTGGGGATCACTCGGGCCTGATGGAGACAGAAATGAGACACCATGAATTTCAATTATATTTCACTTTAATGGCTTTTTAATTAAAGTGAGAGCGTGTTTCCACCTCCTCTGTGTGTCCCTCTGGATCCTCCACATAAACCAGAACTTCTCCAAGTCCGGCCTCCACTGTCTCCACCAGAAATTCTGCTGGCTTCAGAACCATGTTACCTCGAGGCTCAATACCTGAAAACACAGCAACTCACTATTTGAACTAATAACTTAAAATGATTTAAAAAATCATCTATTCTATAAAATGTCTAACTTTATATATAACTCCATGATCTTTGAGAAGTTTTATTAGCATGTTAATAACAAAAGGTAGCTGTTCAGGTGTTTTTAACCCTGCAAAGATGGTTCTGCTTTAGATTTTTATTTGTTTGTTAGCAGGATTACACAAAAAGTTACAGACAGACTAGCAATAAAAAATGATCAGTGGTGGGATTTGGCCCAACTTAGATGCTTTGAAGACAATCCAGATCTTGATTCTGAACTTTTTTAAAGAATTTTTTAACATTGTGAGATAGGGCTGTTATGCCTTGGTGCAGGTACTGTATGTAGTCTTGGACTGCTGTCCACCTGTCTGTCCATTACCAATCCTGTTATCACTACAGCTGAATTTTTTACTGGATCTTTTCCAAACGTTTTCTGGTTACTACCCATAATGGGTAGAAGATCTGATAACATTTATGAGATTCAGAGGTCAAAGGTCAAAGTCACAGACAATCAGATTTAAGGTAGAGGCATACTGGCCAAATTCTAGGCAATGCAAAAAAATACCAATGGACATTTAGAAAAGCCAATTTATTTCAGCTATTCAGCTAGAAGCAGAATGGAAAGTTTTAGGTAAACACAATTTGACCTACAAAATACATGTCTACAAATATTAAATACTTTCATTATCTGTAAATCTAACCCTAACCCTATTTTTTATCTACTTTAGGGTTTCATCTATAAAACATGAAGTACTAGTGGATCTTTTTTCTTCTGACTAGTGGGCCCAAAATGAAATGAAGACTTAACTGACTGACTTTGGAAGATGTTGTCAAGTATTGTCTGCTAATTAAAAATGATTCCGGTCTACCATCATCTGAGACTAAAAGCTTAATAAACTTAATGAAATGGTCCAAATGTAATCAGTTTTTGAAGTGGATGGTTCTGTATGTATTCTCCCACCTGGCCCATAGGCTTTGGCTCTCTTTGGGTGCAATGACTTGGCCCTCAGGGGGGCGCCAGGCTTCAGCTTGGCTTTGGGGAACTGAGACAGGTAGGTCATGACAGAGTGCTCATCCACGTTAGGATCGACGATCTCCTCTGGAGCGATCACCTGGAGAGGAAGAACAGGACAAAGATGATATCAGTCCAAATACTCATGTACATGGATGATGCTGTGTTTTATCACCTTGGAAGTAAAACTAGATGTCCTCAGTAATTGTCCTCCTAAATGAATAGTTAGGTTTTCCATTTACTAACAGTTTGACTAACAGCTTGAGTAGACTATGCGCCATGGTCACCAATAAAAAGGAGGAAAAGCTTGTTGCAAATGGAAATTTCTCACATTTGGTTAACATTGCTGAAGCTCTCCATTTGAACAAAAAGTTCCTGTTTTATTTGCAAACTTGGGACTATGAGAGTCCATTAGCTGCATAACAAATCAGCTCCTGAGGTTATGAACATGTCAGTTTTGATTCATTTATGCCTCTTACAGATCAGTAAGTTTCCAGCTGTAAATACTTCTTTGTTTAAGTAAGAACAGGACACTGGTTTGAAAGGTGATTTCATTTTGCCAGAAACACATCAAATGGCCTCATTAAAGACATCTCTAACAAACAAACAATGTGTGCAAAGTTATATCAGGCTGAGTCAAGTACAAAATTCTTCATGGGAGAGAAACTGGATGAAAATCAAAGCAAATTGTTTCATCTGATCAGAAAAATCTGCTTTTTAATGAGACAATCATAAAAATGTTGGTGAAATGTTAAACAGCTGCTTGCTCAAATGGCCGAAACAACGTGAGAGGAAAAGTATCTGAAACCTGAGCGAACACAGTAAACAGCATTATTATTATTATTATTATTATTATGTCTTTTCTTCCAATGAAAATCTCTGCTTGAAATAGAGCAAAGACCCAACCACGACTGTTACTGAACCAAAAAGTAACAAATCTACAGTCCCCTCCAAAAGTATTGGGACAGAAAGGCCAAGGCATGAGTGTTTGCTGTTACCCAGGTGTGTCATAAGACTGATGGTTTAATCGTGAAGTAGACCTGGATATGTACTCTCAGTTTAAGCTTTGGCTTTCACCTGCGGAGACTGCATTTGTAGTTAAGAAGAGCAGACCAACATGAGGGCCAGAGAGCTGTCTGTGAAAGAAAAGCATGAAATTCTGAAACTGAGAAAAGGATGAAAATCCATCAGAGGAATTTCAGAAACACTGGGAATAGTCAGTAACACAATTTAGAATGTCCTGAAAAAGACGGAAACCACTGGTGTGCCGAGCAATGGTCACCGTTCAATGTAAACAACAGATGATGACAGACTGACAGAAAGAAAGCCCCAAAACAACAGTGTGTAAAATCATGAAGAACCTTCAAAGAGCATGGCTGGGAATATCATGGTTCACTGTTCCAAGGAGAGTTAGACAACAACAATATAGAGACCATAGTCTAAGATGCAAACCACTCATCAGCAGCAAAAATCAGAAAGCCAGACTAAAATTTGAAAAAATGCCCAGAAATGAGCCACAGCAGTTCTGGAAATAAGGTTTATGGACTGATGAAACAAAGGTGAACCTCTATCAAAGTGACAGAAAGCCCAAAACCTGGAGTAAGAGGGAATCTGCCCATGACCCTAAGCCTACAAGCTTATCTGTGAAGCACGGTGGAGGCTGTCTCATGGCTTGGACTTACAGGCTCAGTCATATTTACTGATGATGGAACTCATGATGGCAGCAGCAGAATGAACACAGAAGTCTACAGAAACATATTATCTCCCAGTTGATGGAGAAATGCATCCAAACTAATCAACTTTACTGATTTAGTAACTTCACTATGATCCAAAAGACACTGCCACCTCAGCAAAGGACTTCCGGGGAAAATGGAAGGTTCTGGACTGACCAAGTCAATCAGCAGATCCTAACCCTACTGAACAGGCGTTTCACCTCCTGAAGAGAAGACTGAAGGAAGAAACTTGCAAAACAGACCACAATTAAAAGATTCTGTGGAAAAAGCCTAGAAAGGCAGAACCAATGAAGAAATCAGAGATCTGGTGGGGTCTGTGGTTTGCAGGCAGGATGTGGTTACTGCGAGTAAGAGATGTGGATCTGAAGGACTTTTGACTTTAACTCAGCTGCAAACATTCTGTCCTGACGTTTGTGCTCACTGTAGAAAATGGGTGGTTTGATCCAAAATATGTTCTGCTCTGCGCTTTTAAACATATCTACATGCAAATCGCAGACAATAAAAACTGAAACTCTGCTTATATTATTCTTTTCATCTTACAGCAGAAACTTATTAATTGGCCTGGTCATCCCAATACTTTTGGAGGGGACTATAGTTCCTGGATCATAAAACTCCGAGGTTTGTTTATTTTTTTTTGAGCAGGTGGGTGTTACCTGTGGCACTCCCAGCCAATCGTCAGCCTGCTGCATGGCCTCTCGGGCATTCTCCACCGGCTGACTGGGATCCCATGTTTCCCAGTCTGGACACAGACCTGAAGGCAACACAGACACACAGACATGCAGGACGTGAGGCTGGAATGACATTTGATTAGAGTCCAAGATGAAAGTGAAAATCCGAGAATGCTCCTGTTTAACTGTTTGCAGAGAGAAGCTTTTTATTTTTTCTTGAATTTGCTGCATCGACCTCCTTTTTTACTGTAATTTCAAGGTGCAGAAGTTTGTCTGAAATGAGTTCATTTCCCCAGTGGACAAAAATGAAAATTATACACTTTGTGATTTAGCACTAAACACTAAAACACTCGTAAAAAAAAAGTGGACCAGTATGTTCTGATAGTTTTAAAAAAGGTTCTACCATTTTAAATATGGGAGTCTTACAGTCTGAGTTTTGAGGCTTTTTTGTACACAGCATGAGGAAAGAGTGCATGAGCCAGCCTGCATGCAGCCTGTTGCAGACACTCCGTTTATTTCTTTAACTTTTTTAACATTTCTTGTTTGTTAAATTTCCTAAGTATATCTTATAAAACTGTTCAAGTTATATTATCAACAGTGCGGGTTGATAAAGTTTTTGCTGTCTATTGGATTACTGTTTTTCTCGTCAGTACAGATGACCTCTGCAATGTCCTGCATCGTATATTCTAGGGATCAGCTGACTGCCCTGAAGCTGGCCGGCATCACGGCCAGACCAACGCACATTCCAGTTGATAGCTGAAAAAAAAACACATCATGGATGCAGAGGTGAGACAGTGGAGGGTGGAGGATGTCCTTTGTCACCCAAGGTGACACTCCAAGCACTTCTCAACAGGAAGAAGAGGTCTTTCAAAACTGGACACAGGAAGGAACTGACAACAGTTCAAAGAGAACTGAAAAGATCAATCAAAGTGGCCAAAGACCACTCCACTTCCCAGGAGGAACCTGGAATGGAAGGTCCAGCAGAACAATATGAGAGAGGTCTGGAGGGACATGAAGACCATCACTGGTTTAAGACCAAACAAGACTGGGCCAATGATCTAAAACTGTTCTTTAACAGATCTGTCTCTGCAGCTGCTGCTCACACCTTGAACCTTTCTGCTCTTGGCCTGAAACCACCAACCACTCCCTCCCTCCTCCCACAGCCTCCTCCCCTAACCCCCAGGCTCATGGCACTCTTCAGACCCTCCATGCTAACACCTCTACCACTCCTCCACCTGTCACCTTTGCTACTGACCAGATCTGGAGACAGCTTATGAGACTCCACTCAGGCAAGTTTGTGGGCTCTGATGATGTGAGCCCCAGGGTCCTTAAAGCTTGTGCCCCCCCAGCTTTTTGGGATGCTGCATTAATTTTCCAGATGAACCTGAATTAAAAAAGGGTCCCCGTGCTGTGTAAGAGGTCATGACTTGTGCCTGTGCCAAAGATGTCATGTTCCACTGAACCTGAGGATTACAGACCCATGGCACTGACATCACACATTATGAGACCATTGAGAGATTTGTCCTGGAACAACTTCAGCCGATGGTCAGCCTCCTAATGAACCCCCTCCAGTTCGCTTACCAGCCCCGACTTGGAGTTGAGGATGCCATTATCTACCTGCTAAACCACATGGTGCAAACAGAACCATCTGCAGCTTAACGTGACAAAGACTAAAGAACTGGTTGTGGACATGAGAAGGACCAAAACACTAGTGTCTCCTGTGTCCATCAATGGGGTCTGTGTGGAGATAGTGGAGGACTACAAATACCTCGGTGTTCACATCAACAATAAAATGGACTTCATTAAACACACAGAAGACATCTAAAAGAAAACTTTGAAAACTTTCTTTCTCTCCAGTGGGTTCTGGGTCTACCCCAGTGTCTCCTCCCAGTTGGACATGTCCAGAGAACCTACAAATGAGACGTCCTGATCAGAACCACGTCAACTAGTTCCTTTTGACACAGAGGAGCAGTGATTCTACTCCAAGGTTTCTCCTGATGGCTGAGCTCCTCACCTTATCTGTAAGGCTGAGCGTAGACACCCTGCAGAGGAGCTCATTTCCAAGGTTTGTATTTGTGACTCCTCAGTGTGGTCAGCTGGATCACAGGGTGAGGGCAGAAACGTTGATGGTAAACTGAAAGCTAAAAATGTTTCCTCAACATTTGTATTTCAGTAGTTTTGTGAGTATACAGTATTAGTCTAGTTAATTTCTTCATCAGGACTGTAGTTTTTATCTTTATTTCAGTGACTGAAATGTTTAGTTAGGTCTACATTACATGAGAACATGAATTTATATATTCACACACAGGTTTATTTTAAATGCTATATTTAATACACTTGTAGAAACAGGTTCAGTTCTATAAAAACAGCTGTTCATTAAAGGAAGTGTTTTCCAGCTGATTTATTCTTAATTTTCCTTCCATCAGCAGCTGTTTGTCTTTCTCCTGCAAAGTCAGGACATTTTGCAGAGTGGGGATTTTCTCTGACTTTGTTTCTCTTTGGTCTTTCTCTCCGTGAGCCGCCTGTTGGAGCTGCCTGGGAGAAATGTCAAAGTTCAGCTTCATGAGCAGCTAAAGGAGCGAAGCGTTCAGCCGACGACCAAACCCTCCACACAGGAAGTCAAATATCAGGTCCATCTCCTCTTTTTCCTGGAGAAATCTTTGGCACAAATCAGCAGCTTACAGACAGACAGCAGCTGTTTCACATCGGCTGATGATTTCCAATCTTTCAGGGTGACCTTTTTAATGACAGCTTCTGCATTCTCCTGGAAACTTTCCTCATAGTTTCCAAAAATGTTGCAGCTGTTTATCTTTAAATCAGAGCATATTTTAAAGTAAGCCAAACTCAGTCAGCTGCCTCCCTTTCAACTACCTTTAATGTCCATTTTTATGATTAAATGTCTGTTTGTGGTGGGATATCAAAGATCCAGGACCTACCAGGGGCGCAGTTGTCCACCAGAGCTCCCAGTGCCTTGCCGTCCCTCCAGTCTCGGTGGAAGTTGGTGATGGGGAGCTGTGGCACCTTGTTCTGGATCCAGCCCAGCAGACGCTGTTTGGGGGTGAGTTTCTTGGCGTCTTCATCGTCCTCATCCTCCCACATGGGCATGGAGATGGAGTAGTGGAGGATCAGGGTCCAGATTAGACCCAGGATCAGTTTAAGGTTTCCATCCACGATGGCTTTGGAGTCTGATGGGCAAACAAAGACAGCAAGTCATTTTTTTAAGCTTTAATCACTTTTGTTTCCTAACATTTAATCAGTAAAACCCAACAATCAGCAGAAGATAAGAAGTCCCTGCCCACCTCCTTCATAATCAACTTTACACAAACTTCTTCTTCCAGCTGCTCCCATTAGGGGTCGCCATAGCGGATCATCTGCCTCCATCTCACCCTAACCCTTGCATCCTCTTCCCTCACACCAACCCTCTGCATGTCCTCCCCCTCCTTGGTCTTTGACCAACAGTAGCATAGTTTCCACCGGCACCCTGTTGGTTAACGGCACGAGAGGTGGTTGTTGTTAACTTGGGCCACGACCAATCCGGTATGGAAGTCGTGTTATGAATCCACATATTTGATTTGGCAAAGATTTTATGCTGGATACCCTTCCTGACGCAACCCTCCCCATTTACCCGGACTTGGGACCGGCACTGGGTCCCTGTGAATGTGTTTAAGTTTACACACACTAAAATATCATAAAACAGTAACAAAGACATCGAGTTGGGAGAAAAGTATCATTCAACAATGTAACATAACATAACTGCGCAAAAGTCTTGATCCAACCCTCAAGTCTTTACATGAAGTCTGGACCTCAGAACGCCACAGGAAGTCATTCCTACCTGTGTCCATCACAACTCCTCCCTCTAATACCTGGGCTGTTTTCTTTCTTTGGACATGTCCTGCATACAGCTTCTAAAACTAAAATGATTTTTTGAAAGACTGCACTTTCTTCATATAGGTCTACATATTTTTATTTTCATTTCTTTATTGCTCATATTTATAATATTTAACTTTGTGAGGTCATGTGACACTGCACTTTCACATATAATTTTTTTTTCTCCACATTCTCATTTTCTGTCTTTGTATTTATATATATTTACATCTAAAAGAGGGTCAGTAAAGTCATGTTAGCGATTTACCCCCACCCC
>VUQH01026090.1:0-13216 GCA_015106775.1 Etroplus canarensis
ACATTCTCTCAATCTTCTTCTGGATCATCCAAATGCTCTCTAGCAAACTTCAGACGGGCCTGGACATGTACTGGCTTAAGCAGGGGGACACGTCTGGCACTGCAGGATTTGAGTCCCTGGCAGCGTAGTGTGTTACTGATGGTAGCCTTTGTTACTTTGGTCCCAGCTCTCTGCAGGTCATTCACTAGGTCCCCCCGTGTGGTTCTGGGATTTTTGCTCACCGTTCTTGTGATCATTTTGACCCCACGGGGTGAGATCTTGCGTGGAGCCCCAGATCAAGGGAGATTATCAGTGGTCTTATATGTCTTCCATTTTCTAATAATTGCTCCCACAGTTGATTTCTTCACACCAAGCTGCTTACCTATTGCAGATTCAGTCTTCCCAGCCTGGTGCAGGTCTACAATTTTGTTTCTGGTGTCCTTTGACAGCTCTTTGGTCTTGGCCATAGTGGAGTTTGGAGTGTGACTGTTTGAGGTTGTGGACAGGTGCCTTTTATACTGATGACGAGTTCAAACAGGTGCCATTAATACAGGTAACGAGTGGAGGACAGAGGAGCCTCTTAAAGAAGAAGTTACAGGTCTGTGAGAGCCAGAAATCTTGCTTGTTTGTAGGTGACCAAATACTTATTTTACCGAGGAATTTACCAATTAATTCATTAAAAATCCTACAATGTGATTTCCTGGATTCTTTCCCCCATTCTGTCTCTCATAGTTGAAGTGTACCTATGATGAAAATTACAGGCCTCTCTCATCTTTTTAAGTGGGAGAACTTGCACAATTGGTGGCTGACTAAATACTTTTTTGCCCCACTGTATATGGAAAAGAAATAAACAGCACAAAGTCATCACGCACAGTGTTGTAGGAAAAAAAATGTATTTCACCATCTATAAAGTAATTAAAATGAGATGACAATTGGGTGTTCTTCAAACTGAAACAGAATCACATAAATTTTTGAAAAAAATGAGGAATATCCATTTATAATGGGAGTTACAAATGATCATAAAAAGGAACCCAACAATAGTTCTTCATTTAAACCTTTCAGGCTTTCAGTTTGTAAAGCATGAATCCAATACACTCTCCTTTGTATCAGAAATTCTCTTTTGAGAGGAGGTACAAGTTCTACGCCTTGAAACTTAAAGGAACACCCATGATGACCAGCTGAAGTAAAGTGCCCGGCAACTGGGGAGCTTTCATCTTTGTTCCTTATATTGTTTTTGTGTTTGGAAATCCTGATTTTTAATTTTCGTGTAGTTTTATGGTATGGTAGCCAACATGGGCATTTCAACAAACAGACCACAAATTTGGTTTGACAAGTAATTCTGTGTTTAATTTTAAACTTCTTCCCTGTGTGGAGATGCAGAAACATGTCCCTTTTGTTAATAGCACTACAATGAAAACAATTTGAACATGGAAACTTTCAACCTAGTAAAGTAGATTAAAAAGTGTTGAGGAGATTCATAGCAATCAGCCCTGACCAAATATCTCTCAGATTTTTGGCACTTTTACTAGCAAAAACAGGGAAATCTATAAAAGAATGGCCAACAGAAAGATAACTAGATAAAACATAACAATATTTAATAATACATCTCTTTATTTCTTTAAATAAAGAAAGGAGAAAACATGGTGGTGTACACCATCTTTAAGTCCCTCACAGCAGGAGGTTTATGGATCAATAGATTACCCCTCTACAAGATTTTACCTCTATCTAAACCATCTTCAAGTAACTTATCACTAAAGCCATTATCTTTGAAGCAGTTGCATCTTGAGCTGGTTCCTCAAAATGCTTGTCATTACTACAGATTCTTTTTACTCTTAACAGATGACTAAATGGAAGCCCCTTCTTCAAGCTTGAAGGATGGTAACTATTAAAATGGACAAGTGTTTTCCTATCTGATAGTTTTCTGTAGATACAAGTGCTTAGGTATTCACCCTTCTTAATAAGCACATCGAGGAATGTGATAGATTCCATACTATACTCCTGAAAAAATGTCACATCTGGAATAAGTGAATTAAGATACGCCCTGAAGGCCTCCAATTCGTCTACTATGCCAGTAAATATAAAAAATATAATTTATGTATCGTAAAAAATTATGTCAACCTCGAAAGAAAAGAATTCAATTCAGTGATTAAGAGGTGCGGCCTACCCTTCCGCCCATATAGTGGATAATTCACCATCATCATCGTCAGGTCAATCATTTTTATGTCTTGTGAACTACTGCTTTGAAATATCTTGTGAAATATTGCTATAAAACACACTGCAGTTAGATCCAATTAGTACAGTTGAAAAACCCTGTTAGACCACCTACTAAAGAAAACATCCACTTTAAGCCTGCTGCTTGCCAGTGTTTACTTCATTTAATGTTTTTACAATGTCACAAGAGAAAGAACCTGACAAAAGTGTGCAGTGCATCCCCTCTCTGTCACCCAGTCTCCTCTCACATATCTTTCAGCACAGTAATTGGTTTGACCTGAAGGACGATGGCTTCAATGAGTTTGAGATGCACCTACATTCTCCTCTTTCTTCCATCTCCACCTTTTCCCTGCTGACACAACACAATCAGGATAAACAATTAATCTTTCTGTTCAAACCAAAAGATGCCACTGTTTTATCAGTAACTAGAAGCACTCAGAGTGCAAACCTTTGCCCCGGCCAGGTTTGTCAACGGTAGAAGATCACTGGAAAAAAAAAATTGTAATCTGTATCACCACCAAAATGTAATGGTTTGTTACTTTTATTTGTATTCTTACATGTTATTTGATGGACAGCTTCTGAGGAGTCCCATTTAACATATGACTATTTTATGTGGAGTCATGATTGTATTTGTATTTTAATTGATTTGTGACTAAACGGAAACTGACTTGCACAACATACCACCCCTAAAAAATAAAAAAAAAATGCATTAAAATCCATTCATAACCTTCTGAGTTATGGCGCACACAGATAGACACACACTGATGAAAATACAACCTCCTTGACGGTGGTAAGAATCAAGCTAATGACCTTAACAGAAGACACGTCTTTCTGTTGTAAACAACCAATTTTCATCAAAGTGATGTTCCAGCATCTAATTAATTACTGTTCTTTAAAACCTCCCACTTGTCTTTTTAAATGAGCACAATGATGCCACACTGCATGCCACAACAAGAAAACCTCAGATTGCATCAGTTATTAACAAGCAGTCACAGCAATTATTCGCAAATTGCTCAATACTCCGGAAATGACTGGATGCTGTACTGTTCTCTCCCAATACTTTCTTCATCAACCACTGGGGTGTTCTATGTTTTTAGGCATTTACAAATTTATATTTAGGTTAGTGCTGCGCTGCAGGCTAGTCTTAGTTGTAAAAGACCCCCCTGTGAGTGTTAATACGTGACTGCAAAACTGCATAATAAATGTTTCACTCCACTTCTTGCTTTTCATGTTTACCCTTCAGGGAAGTGGAGGAGCCCTGCAGCTCAGAGATACAATAATCAAAATCTGTCATATTCATAATGGAGTCTGTCAGGGATAAGAGCCTACTTAAAGGAGAAAGGAGTTGGACAGCCCTGAGACATGTGCTATCCAAACCGAGCTGTCCTCCCCTCATTAGCACAGCGAGGTTCCATAATCCTTGGCGTTCTTTGGGGGCACAGGTGTCCCCTGTCTGTCCTCAGATTAGCTTTGTAATCCCCAGGACCCCCTGACCTGACAGTAGCATTTATGTTTGTAAAGCTGTTCTCCGGAATGTCTTTTGACCACTTGGTGAGTCAAATGTTTGTGCCTCTCATTTTACACATTCCGAAGTAATTTCATCCATTTACCTCAGCGTGGCCACTGATCATATGAGATACTGTGCTTAATAGACCATCTGTCAACTTCACACTCTCTAACAAGAGTCTCTACTTACTATTCTGGCAGAAAGATGCCTCCTCGTTGGAATAATTTCATCCAAACTGTTCACAATGTCAACAAATTACTTTCTAAAGCACTGAGTGCCTTATGCAAGCCTTACCACAAATGCAGTGAAATCAGCTGTGTCATACACAGACTACACTAGCTAAGTGGTAGGAATCAAATCATTAAGCACAACACCAAGCTGTTGTGTCTGATAGCTTTTTCCAATATTCCTAAAGGAAGGGCATTAAAAAAAATCTATAACACTCAGTGTATTGCAAAAATATGTTTATGTAGTGGGTTTAAAAAAACACTGACTTGATAGAGTGGTTTCACCGCTGGATCTTATCCAAATACCGGAAACATTATGGAGTTGGTGTGGAGCAGCAGGAAGTTGTCCAAATAAAACAAGTGATACATGAACACAGAGGGGTTCTGGCCAGACCAGATGTTGTGAGGTTGCGAAAGTGTCTGAACTGAGGTGGAGTCCATGTTCCAGACTGAATGTGAATCTGAAAAGTTGTTTATCTAAAACATTTAGTACAAATGGCTCGAGTGAGTTAAAGATGAAATCATTCATTTACTTGAAATTACTTTTAAATGTTTAAAAACACCTCTATACCAGAATGATCTATTTCAATATGTGGCAGGAGGATGAACAAGAACTCTACCACTCAAGCATAATTCTAAAGAGGATTATATTTTTCTTCTATTAACACAACAGCCTATATACAACCACATACTCATGCCAAGCTTAGATCTCACAGTTCATAACTGTAAGTTAACATAATGAGGGTCACAGTGGTCTCACTGCGTCATCTTCTAGATGTATGATAAAGTATCTTTTGCCTTTAACAAGTCTCTGAAAAATATTTTGTATCATACACTCATTTCATGGCAACATTTTGATATAGACTAGGATTGGTGCACCATGAGAGTGGAGTGAAAATATGACACTAAGCATTTTTCCAATCACAAATTTTTTAGTCTTAGAAGCAAAAGGACATGAACGGGGTTTAATCAAAACAGTCTAAATAAAAATCCAAGGGTGCAAAAGAAAGTTGAGTTTCACCACTGTGGAAAGGACTGCTTTAGTAGAAATCTACCATTATTTTCATATTTTACATGCACTACAAATAACAGGCATAATGTAACCTGAAAGCTGAGTACTTTCCACTTCATTTTTGATGATATGGAAAACCGGGAAGCTTTACTGCAGTTTTAAAATTATTACTGTCTAACACAATAGTTTGCAGCTTTAACACCTTCGCTGGCAGGACAAGGATGTGTTTCTGCTCTGCTTTATCTGGGATTCTATGCTAGGTCTGGCAGGCATGCAAACATTTCTGACAGAATGATGATTACCCATAAAAACACCAAACACAGTTGTAAACTTTAACCCTGCAATCACACCACAGTGATTTTCCTCACATCTATATCAAATACTAAAGAATTCCTCACAAAGACCTGGACATTCACCTCTTGCAACAGGATAATTGATGCACTCTGAACAGCAGGTGCTCACCACAAAAGTGTGCTCTCCCATCATCTAGTGAGGAAAGGCTAAATGGAAGCTTGAAACCACATGATCGCTGAGGTTATCGCTACCTTTAAGTCAACGCAAAATAAAGAAAACAGCTGCCAGGCAGAAGGACATCAAGTGGAGCAGACGGACACTGCTTAGAGAATGTGGATCAAAATAATCAAAGCTGATCCGTCTGGAAACGAGGGTCACACACTAAACTTATTCACCAACTAACTGATGCACCTATTCAACTGTCGTCAAGTGAGCATGAGCATGTTATTGCAGGATTTTCTTGGAAAATTGCCTACCCACCTGAATTTGCGAATATTTTGCAATATCCTGAGTATTTCTCACCTTTTTTAAATTGCAAATTATGTCCCCAAATGTAAACTATGTCTGTATCTTTTTTCTAATAAAAAAGTTCTTGGCTGTTTATCTCATTTATTGCTGCAAAATGGGATTGCCGAGCAGACAAAATGATTTACACTGTCATTAAAACTTGTCATGAATGACAAGCTGAACTGTTCATGCTACAGTCTGAACTGAATGCAAATGTGTACTATACTGTACCACTACATATACTTTGAACAGCGCAACTTGTGCCACAAAAGTTATGCAGCTCCTTCAGCGACAGAAGAATTTGAAACTAGGCACAGACTGTGTGGGTGGACTGAAATAGCTTCCGACTTTATTATCCTCGTACAAAAACATTCAATTTGGATTTACAGTTTATATAATAAAATTTCGATATTTGGTGTCTCAGTATCAATAGAATATTGCCAAACAAAATATTGTGATACTATGCTGTATCGATTTTCCCCCTCACACATAGCTAACAATGTTTTTAACCAAATGACTTTTTGAAGCTTCGACTGTAGGAAGGAAATTCAAGTCCACAAAAACAGCTACAGGCCTCTAAACTAATAAGCTAAGTTACAGATTATGTTTTGTCAAGTTCCTGCCTTTGTTTTTGAGATTTACTGGAAGTGGACGAATAGGTACTTAATCTAAATCCTAGCACCTGATGTGTTGGTGCTATTCTTTGGTTTCATAATGGGGGTTCAGAGTAAAAGGTGCACCTTCTGTCCAATAAAAGCTGAAACAGCAGACTGCAATTCTGTCTGCTGATAGGGCTTATATCAAACCCTGGCAATGAGGACTGAAGTGCATTCAGCTTTAACAGGACCTCCCATTCTGCTCTGCAGATGTTAATTCTAGTGAGTCGTTAACCGACAAAACCTGCCTTTTTGAATCTGGCAACTTCAAATGCAGCTCAAGGCCCCTAACATAGGATTGACAACAGTCTCAATAGCAAAGGATAAAGCATAACCTGATGTGAATTAATTTGTCACAATGGCACAAACAGATGAGGCCTTTGCTTGATTAGGTTCTGATAAAATTCCACATTGCGCACATTAATTAATTCTTAAGTGGTCATAACAAAACACTCACTCTTGTGCAGAACTCTGATCGAGCAAAAAGGTTTTATAGTACAGCTGCCACTTTGAAGCCTTGACAGCCTTAACCCTAATGCACTTCTACAAGGAGCTGTGACTCTGTCGCTCTTTTGTGTGAACCTCGGGCCTGCTGGACCACACTGGCAATGGACTGTGGCCCGCATGAAAGGAATGGACTGGTCTTTTCAAGACTACATCAGCTTACACCTGCAGGAAGGATTACAGCAAATATAATTATGGTCAAGTTAAAACACAATGACTCCAGGTCGACGTCAAAACTCCCAAAGAACATTTCGCTTTCTTAAAACACAGTTTGTAGCCAGCCCTCAGACTTTCATTGATGCCAAACAAAGAGTTTGGTTGCTTGACTCTTTTAGAACCAGACAACTGAGACTGTTAATTCAGCAGATTGAAATTAAAAAAATGTAGAGAACTGTTTTAAGCTGGTACATTCAAACCGAAATCCAGCTGAAAGGTTTAAGAGTATTCTACGCTCGACAATTTCCTCTGGGTTCACACTCAAACTAGCCTGTGCCACCCACACAGCAGCAAAGCAAACCACCAAACGTGCAGATGTCAAAACTGAACTGAGAGCAACAATACTGATTGAGGCCTCAGAGGTTTCAACTCAGTGGTGACAGGACACAGCCAAGAGACCTTTTCCCACATAATCAGCTGAGCCTCTGCCAGCCAGGCAAGATGCCTCCAGGCTATGCTTCGGGATTTTTAGCAGCACATTATCGCTTAACACCGCAGCACCTCACATCCCCTCTGAGAGTCAACACAGGCCAGAACACTGGCTGCCAGATCTCATTGCTCCCCGAGCATAACATGCTCAACACTGTCATGGCTAATTGGTGGGTGAGCATCCTGGGGATCCAACACAGCAGAAATGCACACAAACCCACACACACACACGTGTATGTGTGGTGGCCTCTCGTGGCCTGCCGGGTCTGGGTCCAGTGCCAGGCTCCGTCTTGGGCTCCCCACAGAATAAAGAGCAGCTCTGTTCAGTGGTCCTGATGCACGGACTTCAGCCACTGTTCGCACTCTGTGCCTGAGACAAAAACCATTGTTCTGTTTTTTTAATGAAGAAGAGTCGACATGGAAAAAACTAAGAGGGTTAGCTTAGTCACTTCCTGGGTTTCATGAAGCAGGGTAAGAGATGCATGGCTTAGTGTCTCACAGATGGCCACAATTATTTTTTTCTTTTCATTTCTACACTGTAATACATATAAGTCGACAAACTTTAAAAAAATGAGCATGACACAAACCTTAGACATACTATGGGCATACAAAGTGAACAAACTTTTTATTCCAATATCCAATTTACTTTCAGCTCATAGGAGAAATATTTGGCCCTCTAACTGCTGCCGTCTCCAAATGCACCTGTCCATCACCAAGTGTGAAGTAGATAGCATATAGCAGCTTTATCAGAGCTTCTCTGCTAAAAACAGCTGCCTGCTGTGGCTGGAAATTGGGCTAATGGGATAAAACCAAAACAATTCCTAACAAGATGTTACAGAGTCTCTGTATTTGTCACTATGAGTAGCACCCATCTCATTACACATATTTTTTTTAAATGCCGTTCATTTCACAATGATGAATAGAACTTCTAATACAGTTTAAGCCTGGAAAATACTAAGAAGACCTGTGCAGGTAAAAACCCAGTGCAGAGCCATAAATGTGACAAATTAGACATCAGTTAAACATGAAGACTACTCTTGTGATTAATCTGGGGAGTAGATTTCAGATGTGGTATCTCACAGCCCAAATAACACCAGCTTGTGGTGCCTCGCAGCCTTTAAACAAAGCAGCTTAGATGTAATCTGGGCAGACTATAGAGAAGAGCAACAACAACATCCAAGTTACAGTCAACCATATGGCATTTAAACAAGTAATGACTGTGAACTTCTCTGTCTCCCTGACACTCCCGAGATTCAACTCGACGGTCTCCTGGATGTGGGCGCAATCTAATTTGATTGTCAATTCTGTGGTTAGCCAAGGCAGAAGAGCAGACATGAGGCCTTGGCTGCATTCCTGTTAGACAGAGTCATCTTCCTTTGATTCAGTGTGAAGCATATAGATAGGCTAACACTGTACATTTGACTCACAAAGTCTGATTGTAATCATTTCACATGTTTTCAGCTATTGTGCAATTACTGTCCAAGAGAAATATTTAAAATATCTTGAGACTTTGTCTATACAACAGTGTACCTTCAACTGCTCCCTTGTATTCACCCCAAGGGGTAGCCACAGCTGATTAATCCACATTGACATGCCCAACCATAAATTCAATGTTCCAGAATAACAGAATTGTATTGTGCAGATTAAACATCGAGAGAGCCAACTCATGATCATGTTCAGCTCATCTGTGATGGAATTATGTCACCAATGCTACAACAACCAGGGGACACACAAGAGAGTGAAAATGCTCCCAAGAGTAACTTACAGGGCCATTTTACCCTAAAGGTAAATGGAAGATCCAGTAACAATGACAAGACAAAGAAAGCAGAGAGCAAGCCTTGAACCCACAGCAAATCACTTATTTAAAAAAAATAAAACAAATTCCTGTTTATGTCAGTATGACATTCTACCCTGTTCAGTATTTTAAACAAAGATTATTTGGTTTAATCTCCCTCACTCCATGGTCAAAGCTGAACATGAATCAGGCAAACCTATCATAGCTGAGGCCTGAGATTACTATTAGCATAAGTCTATTTCAAAGATCGGTTCTTGGTTCAATGAGACAGAAACTTCAACAGGAGTTTTTCATGTAGCAGAGACTGCAAACTCAGCTGCAAGTAAACACACAATGATAATAAAACAACCATATCTATAAAAGGTGGTTAAAATTTAACTTACTATAGCTTTGAAGGAGCTGAAGCGTTAAAATTACACCTACATGGGTTAAAGTTACCTCACTAGGTATATGATCGTACAAAGGAGCAGGACAGTTTTAAAAATTTTGTTTGTATCATAAATAAAAACTTTAAATACTTTAAATGAGCTTAAAATCAAACACGATCCCTGTAAAAAGACAAAAAAGAAAACATGGAAATGGCTTTTGTTATTGATTGCTGGCTGATAATTGACAGTGAGCATCTTACAGTAAAATGCACACTAGGGAATATATGTACTGGACTCACCAAGATGATAAACTTTAGCAGACCTAAACTCTCCACTGATCATTTGCTAAAACAAACTCCAACAAAAAGGTCTGCTTAGCTCATCTTGTGTACTCCAAAGATACTTGACAAGGACAAGGTCCTGGAGTTTTGACCTTCAGTGGCTAATTTAGCAGCACACCATGAGGCCAGTCCCTTTGCAATACAACCCAATATTAATTGTGTAGCTACACAAAAAACTTACTAAAGAATCTAGGTTTATTTTAAATGGGTGGCTACATGGAGATGTGGTCTGCTCAGATGATGCAAGTCATGAGTTCATTCTAGAAAGGAGGCTTTTCACATCACGCAGCGTGTAAACTTAATTGCTGCATTCCCCTTGACTTAAAAAAACAACAGAATAAAACTGGGGACTGCTTGAATATGGTCGCACACAGCACAAGCCTTTAATCCAAATGGTTCCCTACTGTGATCCGAGGCTTGCCTGTTGATCACATCTATTAAGAGTGGCAAGTAAGCAGTCATGCTGCTATTCCTTGACTAACATGGTGACAACATGCTGGAAGAAGCTGACAGCATATCATCAAGTCCTAAATCTAAACAACAAAATGTAGTTGTTCAGTTAAATAAAACCAGCTAGTCACACTGTTGAAACACTGTTGCTAATAAGGGGGGCAAAAACTCACTTAAATCTTGATTCATCTGCACTGATAACCTCTGTTATGCCAGGACACAAAGCACACCGAGGGGTATCATCCTGATTATTTGCTGCTCAAACTGAGGGGAGGTCATCAGAGTCGCACAGTGCCACTTGATCGAGCCAACTGTCATCAGCCACAGCTGAGACACATTAGGGTTTAAACGGCAGTAACTAACACTAAATGCTGTGATTATAGCACTAAGTTCTTCTAATGCTGGAGGGTTTCCAACCCGCCAAGAGCTGGGGCTTCATGCTGGCAGCAGGGCAGAGGAGGGGAGTCAGCAGGGGAGTTCGTGACATGCTATGAAGATCGGCTTTTCTGACAGCCAGCCTACCTGTTAACCTTCAGTTAAACAAGTAGTTGTTTTTCCCTGGAAAGGTTAATGAGGATTAGTTTGTAATCTATAAACCAAACTTTATGGATCCAAATTATTACTTCTGATTTAAGAGGGTAACTCTTGATGCCCATAAAATGTAGGAAGTAGGCGGCTCTAATAGCAGATGTGATTAAGAAGAGGGCCTAAATCCCTCAGTAGTGACGTCAAACCTCTCTTACCCCAAAGTCTACTGCCTCCAGCACAGGATGGGATTCATCAGTGTCTGACAAGCAGCAATCACACCCCAACATGACACAATCACATGACTTCCACCTAAACTTGATCTGCTTTTTATAATGAGCTTACAGGCTAAACAATCTGCCCCACCAATATTAACACAACAAAAAAATGCTCTGCAAGAGAAGAAAACAGACAAGACAGAAAATGAAACGTTCCTCTTGGCTCCAAGACGAGTTTACAATCCTGCAGTGAGAAGAACCGACATGCTCAAGTCAAATTCCTTCTCCTGAAGCAGTTAATGTGTATAAGGGCAGACGGCCAGGCGACAATCACGTTTGACCCACATTTTGCCAGCTCTCAAATTTCACCTCACTGTTCCTCTGTGCAGGTCTTTATTCACTGACCAAGGAGCAGAGCTGGAAAGCAAAAAGTCATCTGTTAATTAGTGATGGCTTACACAATAAAATCTCAGAAGGTGGTAAATAAAGCTTTCATACTCAAGCATACCAACAAATGGGTGATGGAAGTTTCTATACACGCATCTGGCCAATCAAACCTATTAGAAACTTATTTTATACAAACTTTTCACCTGATTTCAGGCTTCAGCATTCACAGCAACATGATTACAGAGTAGCCATTCCACATCTTAATGAACTTATTGGAATTTTTAAGTCCGGAGGACCCTTCCTGTTCACTCAGTCTTCACCACAGGCAACATCACTGACGACAGATTTGTTTACACTTTATGACGTGACAGATGTTTCAAAGGCCCGAGCATGCTGGGCACTTAAAACTTCAATAGCAAGCCAGGGTCCGGGCTCATAAAGCAGAAGAAATAGCAATAAAAACCAATAATGTACCACGTTAAGACTGCAGGTGTCTCGTGTGTCTACACTTGGGAATTTACAGAAGCTGCGAAGCTGCTACATGAGAAGATTACAGTACTAACACTGTGTAGTTTTCATTTAGGGAATCAACACGTGAAGTCTCACGTCTGATTGATGTTTCCAGGACAGAAAAGCTGACTGAGATTCTTGCTGAGTCAAAAAAGGGGGGTTAAAATGTTTCCTCTGTAACTTCATGGCCACTTTGATTAGGGCTGAAAGACCAAAAGAAACTTTCCCCAAACTCTGTGATCTTATGGATCTCTAACAAGTACTTTTCTGTTCGGAATAACCCTTTTTCTCAACAACAAAGAGAGGCTCGGGCGTGCTGGACAAACAGAGGTCCAACCTACACGCACAGCTGTCCTGTCCCAGGGCACTGAGGCATGGAGGGAACAAAGAGAAGACAGATGCAAAGGACTTTTTTTTTCTTACCAAGACGATTGCAAATCTCTCCTCCAGTTCACCTGGGTCTGGCATTGGAAGTTTCAGGGGCATGTTGTGTCCCCTGAAATCAGTGTGCTGGTTCATGCTGCCTGCGTTCCCCATGATTCCTCTTTGACCAGCAAACACAACTTTTCCTCTTCGTCCACTTGAGGGAAAAAAAAAAACTCGGCACGGCGCAAAGGGAAAATATCCGCACGCCCTTTGCTGCGCTCAGTCGCCCTCGCAGGCTCCTCGCAGGTTAACCAGGTCACTTCTTCTTCAGCATAAAGCCCATGTGAGGGAAGCGACACAACGCGACGGGTCCGAGCGGCGGCACGAGCGGCGGCAGCGGAGCCTCTGACGAAACATGTTCACAGCGCAAAGGAGGAAACCTGGAAGCGTGACTCGACTCTCTCTCAGACCTCTCTTTGCCGTTATCCGTATCTTGCACAATTTCTGCTCCACTCCCAGCCGGTAGCAGTGACGCCGAGCATGATTCACGGTTATTGCAATCCGCCGCCTCTTAGTTAGTAGCGAGTGAGCGGTGCTGCCTTTACGAATCCCTCCGCTGCTGACCAGCTAGTTAAGGAGGAGCGGGCGGGGGGGGGGGGGCCCCGCCCCCCCGCCCCCCCCCCCCAACACCCCCCACCCCCCCCCAAAAAGGGC
>VUQH01026092.1:0-11139 GCA_015106775.1 Etroplus canarensis
CAAGGAACGTGGCTTCTGTGCCTCTCCACTCTTTCTCCAGACTCTGGGACCTTGATTTTCAAATGAAATGCAAAATTTACTTTCATCTGAAAAGAGGACTTTGGACCACTGGGCAACAGTCCAGTTCTTTTTGTCCACAGCCCAGGTAAGACACTTCTGATGTTGTCTCTGGTTCAGGAGTGGCTTGACATGAGGAATGCAACATTTGTAGCCCGTGTCTAGGATTCGTCTGTGCGTAGTGGCTCTCAAGCTGACTCCAGCCTCAGTCCACTCCCTGTGAAACTCCCCCAAATTATTGAATGGATTTTGCTTGACGATCCTCCCAAGGCTGCAGTTATCCCTTTTGCTGGTGCACCTTTTCCTACCACACTTTTTCCTTCCACTCAACTTTCTATGAATATGCTTGGATACAGCACTCTGAACAACCAGCTTCTTTAGCAATGATCTTTTGTGGCTTGTGGAGGGTGTCAATGACTGTCTTCTGGACATCTGTCAAATCAGCAGTCTTCCCCGTGATTGTGTGGCCTACTGACCCAGACTGAGAGACCATTTAAAGGCTCAGGAAACCTTTACAGGTGTTTTGAGGTAATTAGCTAATTAGGGTGTGACACCATGACTTTTCAATATTGAACTTTTTCACAATATTCTGAATTTTGGGTTTTCATTATCTGTAAGCCATAATCATCAAAATTTAAATAAATAAAGGATTGAAATATTGAAATTAGCCATAATGTAAAAAGTGGAGTAGTGTAGTGGTTTACACATTTGCCTTATAAGCAATAGGTCCCTGGTTCGATTCCAGGTGGGGACAGAAGCTCCTCTCAGCATGGAGGTTTGTATCAGGAAGGGCATCCGGTGTAAAACCTCCGACAGATTATCAATGTGGATTAAGCTGCTGTGGCAACCCCTTGCCAGAGAATACAAGGGAACAGCCGAAAGTCAAAAATGCACTATGTCAAATAAAGGCTATTTACAAACTCCACAAAGCAGGGCCCAAGCCGGTGAAATCAAACCCTGACCCTCCTGCTGTGAGGCAACAGGCACACCACTGTCCTGTGTATGTGTTTTATTTTAATAAGCTTTGTGAGCACACAATATTGTTTTGCGTAGTTTTAATCTTTATCAAAAGCCACATTTTTATTTGTATTTCAGTTTATTAAAATGCTTTTTCTCAATTAGTTTGAGTTTTTAGTTTAGTTTTTGTTAACTTTGATAACTTTGCTTAATATTTTGTGTTAAATTGAGTCCTTACTGTATGAGGTCGACAGAAAATAAGGGAGAGTTTAATGTTTTCATATCCCCGTAATAGGCAATAATGCACTCAGTGTCGATGTTAGTGTCCGAACGGGAGTTATAAACTACAACTCCAATGCTGCTTCACGCAGATTTGATGACGTTGCCCGGGCATTTCCCGCAGTAACCTTTCCTGCCTGCCTGGTGGTGCGTTTGCGCCTCCTGTCTTGAAGAGAGGTGAAGAATAGTTTACTTTCCAGAGTTCAAGGTTTGCTGTCGGCGTTCGTCTGGAGTAAAAAGGCTTTTGCTGAGGCGTTAAGCCCCTTTTCACAAAGCCAAGATGCTGAACATGTGGAAAGTTAGGGAGCTGGTTGACAAAGCGTGAGTATCTTCTGAGTACAGCATTTATGTTGGGAGTTATTTATGTTTTTGTAGTTTACCTGTTTGAAAAAGACACGTACCCAAAACTTTGACGTCACGTCGCTCTTACTAGTTAGCTAGCCTGTAGCTACTAGTAGCGAGTTAGTGAACTGACTTTATCGACAAGTACTGTTTGTTTTAACCGTTGTTGGTCATTCGGATATTTTTGTCTGCTACTCTGCTACGGCGGTTAAAACGTTATGGTGTGACTAGGCGTGTGGTTCGTGTGTTTTCTCCGAAAGTGCAAGCTAACAAGCTAATTATGTAGCCTGTTGACGGGGTGGGTAGCTAGCTGACTAGGCTAGCCAGCTAAGCTAGTTTGACAGCTCCCAGGCTGGATAATAAAGAGGGGGTATTTAGAAGTTTCATGTTAAGAGACGGGTCATCCACCGTCTGGAAGTGTGATTTAATAACTTGAAAGTAGGAATGCCTTACGATCGCCATGACACTTGTAGCTGAGGGACACACCGCGTGCTTTAGGCTGAGGTAGTTAATCTTTAAGTTACAATGTCATACATGGCTAGATTGTTTCGGGCTTTCCACAGATATTTACAGGTTTTGCTGAAGTTCCAGTCTGCCTGTTGCGCTAACAACCACTACAACCCATCAAAGTAACCAATGTCCAGTGTTCTTTGGTACTTTTGTTTTACTTGTGTTTTTTTGTTTTCATTTCAGCTGTTTCATTTCCCCTGTGTGTGTGTGTTTGTGTGTGCTCTTTTTACAGTTTAGTTTTTGTTTAAAGAGTTTAGTTAGAGGGGTATTTTCCAGGGATGAGATTTAAGAAGTCCACAATATTCTTTAAAATATGAGCACAACACTTTGTGAAGGCTGATCAGATTTATATTAGCCGGCCCGAGGTCGTCGCGAGGTCGTCGCCGAAATGATCAAATTAAAATTAAAAAAGTAGACATGGAAGGTTGGTTGTTTACCTTTAACCAAGCAGTTCTCAGATTTAAAGAGAGAGGCCTGTAATATATGCGCACTAACACACTGTTGTTTGTGCACTTCTGGTGAGGCTTTGCATAGTTTGATGGCAGTAGTTTACTACTTTATCTACCAGCTAATACTGAACTTGGCTGGCCAACATTTTAGTTTGTGCAGCATGTTTTGTTCTACTTTAGATGTTGATTTATTTTCAGCTGCTGATTCAATGTACGCTTGCTGTCCTGTACCGTAAGGCTTTGGTAGGCCATTGCACATTTTTTTTCCTCCTTTCAAGGGTTTAGTGGCTTATTGTGCAAAGCCAGACAATAGCATGTTAAGTCTATCCAAGAATGCAATACGATGAATGCATTGGACTCCCAGGGAGTGTGACCTCGTGTAGCTTGTTTTACTTTTGTTGTAGAGAGTCAAAGAGAGGAGGGGCAATGAAGAACATTTATTTTAGCAAATTTAACTCAGTAATTCCATTTTAAAAGAATTTTATGACATCTTAATTAAGATTAGAGACAAGGCCTATATGTACAAACACTACAACTTGAGGAACAGTGGATGATCGCATGGCACGCATACACATAAAAATATTTACCAATCTTAATGTTATATACATCATATTATCATAGACAATTGTATAAGTTGTCTTTCTTCATAAATTTAATTTGCTGATGCTTTTTGCACTACTTTTATTTAAACTTTTAAATAAAATAAAGCAATTTGCAATTGTATTGAACTGACAGACTGAGCTTATTTTATGCTTGTATGACTGTGTACTATTTTAATCTAGTTTTATTTGAAACTGACTGTTAAAAGAGCATGTTTCTTGAGACACTTGAAAATGGTAGCCTTTTTTCATGTAACATTCATGAAGTGTCATTAATTGCTGAGTCATTAACTCTGGCATAATTATGGCATAATGCAATATTCTTCCTGTGTGATTAGTCAGAGTTTTTTTCTAAAGTGGGAAGTGCAGGTGCATTTCTAACACTGCTCTAATGAGTAAGAGGAGCACTTATTGCATTCATATGAAAAGTATAGTTGGATTCATGAGTAAGTAACCATTTGACTTTCAGCAGCATAGCAGCGGAAATGTGTGTGATGGTGTGTCACCGTGAGACTATCACAACTTCCTTTTTATCTGGCTGCTATCTAGAACAGCAGCCAACTCTGTAAAGAGATAAGCTATTGCATCACTGCATCAATGCCTCTTGTTTTTTGTCTGTCATTCATGCATGCGTGCAAGCCAGAACCGAGTCTTAACCCTAACTAGCTACAGAATCTCTGGGCATGTGAAATTATTAAGTGCATGGATTAATCAGACTTCACTAAATTAATCTGTACTATAAAATGATGACCACTTTTCCAAACTGTTGGATTGAGCCAAATGTTTGGAAGAAGAGTGTTCCCTTTTGAACTCCCCTCAAACTTTAATGTAAAAGGTTGAGTTCTGAGGTTGATTTTTAATCAGCTGTAAAAAAGAGCCTGGCATGACAATTTTCAAATACTTTTTTGGCATTGGCCATTTTTACAAAAGAGTGCATGTTGTGTAAGAGTGAGTTGAGTAGTAACCATACCCTGCAGCTTGTAGTAGCAATGCAGCTTGTATGTAAACCACAGAGAGGGTGTTTCTATGTTAACCCAGTAGCATCAAATCAATGCTGCTTTTTCAGGCCCTGTGCAGTTTATTGCTGATGTGGCAGCAGTGAGGGATGAGGAGGTTCAAGTTTCAAATTCCTTATTTCCCTTGCCATATTTTTGCTAAAGCTGCAGCAGGGCTTACGTACTTATTTTAAAGATACCCCTTTGGTTATTAATCATAGTTTTGTAGTCCTGTAAGAAACAGTTTTTATGTAAGTTAAAACTGAATATGCATCTAGCCCTTGGAAGGTAGCTCAGCTTTATGCTGCACATACGCTTACGGAAAGTGACCGTACTGCTCCTCATAAAGCAAACATTGCAGCAGTTGTCTAGATAACCAGTTTATCCAGTTATTTCTGAATAGATGTCAAATGACATTGATTGAATCCCCTTCCACAAACAGGCATTAGTCAAATAAAGATGCAAAATTTAAAAAAGGTGTCCTTTATAAACACTGCAAAGATGTTGATGTAAACACATTGCAGCTGAAATGTTCCACCATCCTGTAGAGTTCTTAAACAAACCTTTTCTTATAAAATCCTTTGCTTTTCCTGATGTCTGCACAACTCCTATGCAAACTCAGTATTTTTGTTTCTTTGTAAAGAATGCTGGTTATATTTTAAATAGGAACTCAAGCAAGTTTTTGTAGAATACTTGGATAAATGCTTGATTTGCCTTTGTTAGTTCAGTACTGATTATGACTTTGTGTTCAGGTACAATGTATTTCACACACCCACACCCACACACACACACCTGATAATCCTGTCAGGTTTTTCCTCCATAATCCCTTATAAATGGGATGTCCTGTTAATTTGTAAAGCAAACTCTGTTAGTCTGAAATGTGCAGAAACGTACCCTTTTTTTGTGTTGCTTTCTTCCCATATGACATGCTTTTTCTTTTCATAGTTAGTTTCGCAGTTAGCAGGAAAGCAGTTAGCAGGAAAGAGCTCATCCAGAGTCGGCACACTGAGGGTTTACTTGGCATTATTTTAACCTTCATTTATGTGTTTACATTGAATGCGTCTTCCATTTGCTTGTGCAATCTGTTGTTTTTGGTTTTGACAAGCGGTTATGAAACACGCACACACAAGTGATCCTTTTAGCCTTTAAAAGGACAAGTGTGTGGGTGTGGCTATCCTAATCACCTTTATGATTTTTGTATTTGTTCATTCATATTGTTCTTTCCAGGGAGAACATACTATGAACTGAAATACCAAATTCCATGTTGAATAATTGATGTGAACAGCATAGTTGTTTGTTTGTTTTTTTAAATAAATCATAGAACCAATGTGGTGATGAACTACTCCGAGGTGGAGTCTAAGGTCAGAGAAGCCACGAATGATGACCCTTGGGGACCATCGGGACAGCTGATGAGTGAAATTTCAAGGTAAGGCGGTGTTTTATAATGTGTCCCACAGAGAAATATCAGGGCTGTACTGTAAATTAAAGCAAACCACAGAAAGATTACCCTAAAGCCCTTTCTAGCTGTGTCCATGAACTGTTTTAGCTCAAAGAAGTTGCCTTTATTTATGACCATGGCATTTTATTTGAATGGTCAAATCTTAGACTTGCTTACAAAAGTTTTTTAAGCAATTTTTTTTTTGTCTGGCAGAATTAAACAAGCCACAGACTACAACAGATATCATTCATAATGCTGCAAGAGTTAGTTGTATTGTCAGTTTTATATTTGGTTTAGTTGATAATTTATATTGCAGTTTTGCTGTTATCAAAATGACTACATAGCTGAATAGAGAAAGTAACAAACTTCAATATATTTTTGTAAATTACTGAAAACAGTAGGAACTAGGCTAAAAAAGTAGATCCTTGCTATTTTGGAAATAGTCCTCAGGTTGTATTCACAAAAAATCAACCACTGGAACTCCTTGTAAAAGACACTAAACTCTAGCTGTTGTCTCACTTGAGGCTTTGAGTGTGAACACACTGAACTGGCATATTTCAATATGTGTGGTAAATGATTAACAGCCAAGACATTGTAACTGTATATCCTAACAGACAATATGATGATTTTTTTTTTGTCGGGTGGCTAAATAAAAGTTTTATAGCTGTAGGTGCAACCAGCCACAGCTTCACCGACTCCAGCGTGTGTCAGTGGCAGCAGCTACACCCAGACCATGCTGGATCTGAAGCCTCCTCACTCATCAAAATGGGAAAATTATATAATGATGGGACTTGTTTCTTAAAGCTCTGGAAATTAGGTAAATGGCGTTCTTGTGTTGGAATTGCCATTTCATGTAGTTCTATTTTAGGGAAATCCTGTAAGTTTGTCTGTGTTTATTTAGGTTAATAAGGATGTGTAGATTTTGTTGATCTTGAGATGATTTGTATCCCTGTTTGAATGGGTGATATTATTAATGGATGGAGCTTTATAATTGTTGTTCATTCATTGAACAAAATATTCACTGCTTGTTGTTTTCAGTCAGAACCACAAATCATACTTTGTTACCAGAGATTCATGTATGAAGTAGACATCCAGCAATGACCATCCTGTTTGTTGTAATGTAAGGTGTTGGGTAAATTGAAGAGTGCATTTTGGTTCAATATTTAATTCATTCATAATTTTGTAACTGAGATATTGTTAATGGAATGTTTTGGCTTGTTTGCAAGTCATCTTTATTTTTAAATTACTGCCATAAAATATTTAGCTGAAAAGTTCATATTGCTGTAAATTATACCTGCAGAGTTTGAGTAATTAAGAACGGACTAGGAGTAACATGTCTTACATGACTTTGTTTTAGTGCAAAAAGCTTTGTGAATTCTCACATCAAAAACTTTTAAACCCTGAATTTATTAGTATTACACAAATGTAGAGGTTTTTTTTTAATGATTTAGACAATTAGGAGCTATTGTTTTTATGGATGTTTTTATGAAAATGGTATTCAGTGGTTTTAAAGCGTCCCATTTGACCTCTCCAAGTCTCTTTTTGCTGCATTAGAAATTCCTGCATTGAGACATAAGATTGACACAAATGTGAATTGCAAACGAGAACTTTAAATTTCCAAATAAAGAGTGATTTGTGATATACATAATGAAATAATGGTGGACATCAGTGTTTGAGTCTGTCTGGTTTTCCTTACCCATGCTGTTCTTTGTATTTCTCCACAAGTGTCAAACCTTGGGCCAAAAGTAGTTAAATGACTAACTAGTCCAATTCTTAGTTTGTATGATTGTAATTTCAGTGAAAATAAAACATCTCCTTTTTTTAAAAAATTGTTTTTATAAACAGAGCGACTTTCATGTATGAGCAGTTTCCAGAAGTGATGAACATGCTGTGGGCACGCATGCTGCGGGACAACAAGAAGAACTGGAGGAGAGTCTACAAGGTCTGCCTCAGTGCTGTTGTAACGTCACACAAACACACTTACAGTAATTGTGAAACACTGCGTGAAGACCTAAGTGCTGAGTTCATTTTTGAGTATACTTAAACTTTGGACCTGGTGAGCTCAAATTAACTCAGTTTAGCTTTAATATTCTTGCTCCTAACTTTCTGGAAGAACCCTTAACACCGGGCAAACACAGAAGTTTTGTGTGTGTGTGTGTGTGTGTGTGTGTGTTAAACAAATATCGGGTTTTATACAACACACTTGACTAGAGACATCAAGGTACCTCATATTTATTATGATTTAGAATAAACAAACTCTCTTCCCATAGAACAGAAATTGCAGTCTGAAGAGGCAAGATTGATACCAAGAGCTTTTAAAAATTAAACCTTGAGAAATTTTCCCTAATTTCTATGTGTTTTCCTCCCCTCAGTCCCTACTACTGCTGGCCCATCTCATCAGGAATGGGTCTGAAAGGGTTGTGACCAGTGCCAGAGAACATTTGTATGACTTGAGGTCATTAGAAAGCTACCACTTTGTAGGTAAGGTATCATTCTCTTTTTTTTCTTTTGGCTCTTAGCCATTCTTTTTAAGTACAAGATAACCAGTTTGTTTTCTAAATTTGCTGTCATGAAGTGAAGGGTTCTTTGCATGTCATAGTATTTATTAGCGATAGTTTTAGGATAAGCTGTAATCAATGGATGGATCCCCTAAGCAGGGCTTAGTCCACACACTCTTAACACACTAGTGTAAAGCTGCTTAAGCTGCTTTTGTGCTCCTTAACCACGTGTGTATTTAAGGTTTTGTTTGTAAGTAAGGGCACAATATTTATTTAGTTTCTTTACGTGTGAGATCAATTTATTACTGTTTCTAATTGCAAAGTTTTTCTTTCCTGTCTTTCTGTATGTTTTAAATTCTGTCCCTAGATGAGAATGGAAAGGACCAAGGTGTGAATATTCGTCAGAAAGTGAAGGAGCTGGTGGAGTTTGTTCAGGATGATGACAGGCTCAGGGAAGAACGGAAAAAGGCAAAGAAGAACAAGGACAAATACATTGGTGTATCCTCTGACAGTATGGGATACCGAAGTTATTGTAAGTCCCCAGTTGAGCAAGTAAATTAGGCAAAAGTAGAGGTGTTGAATAAGTGGAACTGGGATTGATACAACAAATGATATCCCAATGATTCCTCTTGCTTCTCTCTCCTTTTCCACTTCTAGCGGGGGACAGGTATGATGATAACCGGGGGAAGTGGGATGATGACTGGGAAAAAAAGGGGCCATTTCCCTTCAGTGATAAGTTGGGAGAAATCAGTGACAAAATTGGCAGCACCATTGATGACACCATAAGCAGATTTAGGAAGAAGGACAGAGATGATTCACCAGATCGATTCAGGTAGGAAATGGCTGCCCTACTATTTGGCACCATACTGAGTTGTAATTACTAACGTTATTCTAAATAAAACAAAAGAAAAACTTGTTGTTGGTGTTTAAGAAAAAAATATTTAAAGTACACACATTTACTATTATTTATCCTATCTAATTGGCTTACCTGATATGTTATTTTTGTCCCCAGTGACAATGAGGAGGACAGAGGTCGATCGTCTCATAATGGCCAGCAAGGAAAAGAATTCAGAGATGAAGAGGAGACCGTTACCACCAAGAGTGTACAAATTGTCCAAGCAACAGAAACAACAGCAACACGGAAGAGAGGAGGGGTTCCATCTAAGAAAGTAGATCTTGGGGCCGCAGCTAATTACACAGGAGACAATAGCCCAGTTACCACTGCCAAACAGGTAGCAAAGCACTTGTGAGCATATGAATTGAAATAAACTGTTATTGATATGGTCCTGATTGAGATTTATTTTTTCATACCGAGTCTTGAGTCTCTAGGTTTTATTTATTTTTACAGACCCAGCCAGCAGTTGCCCCTCAGCCCTCCAATACTGCCCTTGCTGACCTACTAATGGTGGATACAACTCCTAATCAACCTGCTGCCACAGGTAAATTGTCAATTTCGAAAAACACCCTAACATTTTTTAAAATGCACTTGTTAGCAGTCTTATAAAAAGATAGATGAGAATTTCTTTCAGTAGACAAATTGTCTGGATTATTACAGAAACCACTAGTCTCTGCCCAAAATGAAAAATATGCTTTCTGGTGGCTGCAAGTTTGACACACAAGTAAATCCAGGAATAACCTTTTTAGTTCAGTGTTACAATATCCCAAAGAAGAAACTCCACAGTGGCTACAGGAACACACTAGAATGTGTTGGAAGTGACTGTGCCCAGCTGCTCATACTAGCTTCCCATTTTGGGGACAGCAGGAGGAGGGAGTTGATGTATAGGAACTAAGTGCACCAGATGTTTTTGGAGGAGTCCCTAGTGAATGGAGAGGGCAGGAGCACGGAACAGATGTTTGGTCCCCTCCACCTATTCATTGCTTCCTCCTCCCCTCCCTCCTACACTTCTGACGCTGAAGGAATGTTAAGTATGGTGGAATGACACCTGGAACTCACTTGTTTAAAATTATTTCTGTTTCTCAATGTAGACCTGATCGGTGGATTTGCTGACTTCTCATCTGCTGCCTCTGCCGGACTGGCCTCTGGATTGGGTTGGTTTTAAAAGTTCTTTTTGTTGTGTGCGCATGTGTATGCTGTCCTGTTGCAGCCATACCACTAGAATATTCAGAGGGATTCTGGGAGGGAGCCCTGGCCATATGGAGCCTGCTACCTGCTCTGCATAATAAGAACAGACACACATCAACTCCTGTTATGGATGACAAGGAGACAGGGACAGAGGAAGAAGTTGGTGGGGGTGAAGAAGGATGCAATAGACAGAGAGAAAGAGGCAACAGCCCAGGCTAGTTCAATAAAATTTTAAAACATGCCAACAGTGGTCACTGAGAATAACCTCGATAACTCTAACCTGGTCTAAGTTGATAAGATTCAGCTTGTTATTGTTTATTGCTATGGCGGGTTTAGATTTGTGGCTTTTATTTGCTGGACATCTGTTATTTACAGAGCTCATAGTACAAATATCACAATTTGGATGTCGAGTACAGACATTCATGCAACTGCATTTTTGCCTTTCTTGTTGCAACAGCATCGCCTTCTAGCCCTAATGGAGACTTTGGAGAATGGAATGCTTTTCCTGGAGGTCAGATGCCAGCATCTGCTCAGACTGTCGACGTTGGTGGAAATGACCTTTTTGGAGCCGTGACAGCAAGTCCTCCCGCCACCCCAGCTGCTGCCCCAACCCCTGCCCCAGCTCCAGGCTCTGGTCTTGCCTCTGCAAACCTGTTTGACTTGATGGGGCCAACACAGTCCCTCACCTCCTCCCAGAGCCTCAACTTTAGCATGAGCAGCACGCAGAGCATGAACACCACAGTCCTGCCACAGTCTAGGTCACAGGTATGCATGATTGCACTCATGCATACGCGCATGTTTTTTAAATTATTTATTGATATACATATCATAACAAGATTTATATCAGGCATAAATAGAATACAGGTGGAAGTGAAATATCTTGGGTCAGGCTTCATTGATACAGTGTCATTTAAAATAAGATTGTGTATATA